>CAHIKZ030000558.1:2062500-2087500 GCA_903632075.3 Acanthosepion pharaonis | reverse complement strand
CGATAAATTCTATAACCTTTATAAAGCTCATCGACAAAAAACCGCACAGACGCGACATGCATTCATCTATTGCTCGTATCTACCGGCAAAATTCCAACTATCATTTTTTGCATGCACTATTGTGAAAAACTATAAGACAAGCTAACGCCAATCGCTCGAGTTTCTAATTAACCTCTCTGCCAGGGACACAACCAATAAACGTACACTATACCCACTCTTAGGGAAATAATAGATTTTTCCACTCACAGATGACCGGAATCTCTTTTTGAATGTTCATGAGGCATATGTAACTATATCAATAAGTCTGTAACCTACTGTAATTTCCCATGTATAATACGCCTTTATCCATAATACGCATCCCTAAAATTGTACTGAAAGTGTGGAAAAATGCTTCTACTTATGTATAATACGCACCCTTGTTTGGAAATCAAACCCTATAAATTGTACCTCTCCAATTTCATTACGGCCAGCGTTTCCTCCTCTTATAAAAATGGTTTTAAACATAGAATAATATTCTAATTCAGTTTTATGATAATTCTTATTTTATTTTACATTATAAGTATTATTAGTACATATAATTGTATTTGACATCCTTATGGGGTCACAATCGCCGAATGTTAGTGCCAAATTGTCGTATGTTTGTGGAGAGTAGTCATTTCGCAACTGAAATCGACCTATCAAACGGTAACTTTTTAAAAGATTTTTTGTAGCTGTGCATAATACGCACCCATAATTTTGATTATTATTTTTTAGAACAAAATGCGTGTTATACATGGGGAATTCTGGTAATAATGAAGAAAGCTTTTAATTTTTTTACAATAATGTGACAGTGGCTAGTAGCTCGGGAAGAGAAATTGGAGAGTCACGTTCGAATTGCAGCCGGGCTCGCTATATTCAGTTACGCGCAGGTACCATTTTGATAGGTATGAATTCATTTTCTCCCCCACCTATGAGTTAAAGAGTAAGAGTGTACCTGGAGAAATCATTGTTATTCTAAAAAAAATGCTAATGCAATATTCGCTCACAAAAGAAGAAATATGTTTTGGTTTCAAATAACCCACAATTTTTAAAAAAAATCACCCCCAAAATAATCACCCCCAAAATCACCCCCCAAAATAATCACCCCCAAAAATCACCCCCAAAATAAGTCCCTCAATCAATATTTTATGTAAAAAATATTTACAATTAATTGTAATGTTTCATATGAATACATTTAATTAAGTAATGAACATTGATCCAATAAATCGAACAGTATGCAGTTAAAATTTTAGATTAAAATTCAGTTAATGACTACACATAAAGTTACGGGATTATATGGTCATAAAACTGGCGAAAAGTTACAAGAGCCAAAAATAAAATGAAATATAAGCTAAAAAGACTAATAAGAAATGAATAATTTACTAATTCGGTACCTGAAGCCTCACTGAGAGCAAGATGGGCAAATTTTAAATTTAAATTTTGTGTTCGCTGAAATTCCTACATTTATTACAAAACATATTTCATTTAAATGCAGGATTTATAAAAAAAAGGACTTAAAATTTCCCAACATTTCAGCTTTTACTCTATCCTTCTTACTGAGAGACTGTATTTCATGCCTATGTCCATGTCACTTTCATTTGGATTGTATGTACGTATATTTGCGTGTGTGATTTTAATTCAATGAGAGACCTAATATTTATACAAAATGTAAAAAAAAAAAAATTAAAATTATTTTATTTAACAAGTAATTTCAGAAAAGTTAATAAAACATTTTAATTATGTGAATTTTTACGGTTAATGAAATTATTTTTGACGTTTCTAACTTCATGATTTTATTGTTTAGTCTAGGGTAGGGGTTGTTCAGAATGTGTAGGAGGTGGGAGCATTATTCCAACGTCTTATTTCCAACTGATTCAAATTGTGTATGCATGCTTATGTGCGTGAGTTTGTGAGTAACGGACAGACATTCAGATTTTCTTTTATGATATAGATTTGTATCATGTTTTTCTTCGGACTTATGTTCCTGATTGTACGATAATATGTTTGTCGGGTGTAACAGTGAGAAATAAAAATAAAAATAAATTCTGTTATTTTCGCTTCTGTGTCATTAAATGTTTTCGGAAATGAAAGCATTTAAATCCAGATGGGAAATCAAATCGCTTAAGAACTCTTCCTCCTGGAAATCTTCAAAATGCGATAAATAAAATTTGAATCGGTAATGTGGAGGATATATTTTAAATAATTTAAATTCAATCATATTGCTTGATTACCGATTCAAGATAATTGATCCCTTTAACTGTTTCTATGTTCTTTACGTCTTCTGAAATAATTTAGAGGTTGAAAAACTTTTGATTTTTATCTACAATAAAAACAACAGTCATCCTGATTCAAAAGCAAAGGCTCCAATTGTTATGGCAGTGATAACCTTTTCATTCATTCCTTTAGTTAAGTACCATATGTGAAGGATCCAGTCGAAGACATTACGTTCACTTAGTGCTAATACCCTTGGGAAACGTATGGATTCTCTTCTCCTCTCGGCTATGTGTAAATAGAAGGACAGGCAGTGTTCTATAGCCTTGGATGGCAACTGGTTTACCGCAGAAAGAAATGGCAACATACTGCACGGAAAAAAAATCTGCCTTGTCAGTCATATATCGAAAGATACATGATCGCCTAAGCGTGTATCACGCATGGCATATAACTGACTGATCGTACGTGATACACGTTTAGGCCATCAAGTTTCTTTCGATTTTACCATAGTAGGTTATCGTTTCTTTCTGCGATCGACTGGTTGCTTACGAAGGGTTTTGCCACGAATTCGAACTCGGCTTCATTATACCGCAACGCACACTGCATTCATTAAATATGTGCAAAATAATGTGGCTGTATTCAGTGAATGCATTTAAATCCAGATGGGAAATCAAATCGCTTAAAAATTCTTCCTCCTGGAAATCTTCAAAATGCGATAAATAAAATTTGAATCGGTAATGTGGAGGATATATTTTAAATAATTTAAATTCAATCATATTGCTTGATTACCGATTCAAGATAATTGATCCCCTTTAACTGTTTCTACGTTCCTAACGACTTCTGAAGCAATTTAGTGCTATCCAAATATATCTGTGGTTGAAAACCTTTTGATTCTTAATCTACAATAAAAATAACAGTCATCATGATTGAAAAGCAATGGCCCTTATTTCCCATTGTTATGGCAGTGATAAACTTTTCATTCATTCATATAGTTAAGTACCATATGTGAAAGATCCAGTCGAGGCCATTACGTTCACTTTCCTTGGGGAACGTATGAATCCTCTTCTCCTCCCAGTAAATAACAGAAGAGACCGTGTTCTATGGGTAAATAACAGAAGAGACCGTGTTCTATAGCCTTAGATGGCAACTGGTTTACCACAGAAAGAAAAGCCAACCTACTGCGGGGAAATGGCCCTTATTTCCCATTGTTATGGCAGTGGTAAACCCATTTATGTGCCATGCGTGATACGCTAGCAGGCGATCATGTATCTTTCGATACATGACTGACGAGGCAGATTTTTCTCGCAGCAGATTGCCATTTTTTTTCTGCGGTAGACCAGTTGCCATCCAAGGTTATAGAACCCGGTCCGTCCTGCTATTTAGCTTTCTTTACTCAAATTCTTATTCTCTTTCATTTTTTCCTCTTTTTTTACAATTACTTCTTTATTGTTCATCTATTCGTAATATTTCGTATTTCTTCTTCCTGATTTCTTTTACATTGTCTATTTTTCTTTTGTCTTCATATTTCCTTTGATACCTCTTTAAAAATTTTTTCTTTGCCTTCTTCACGAATTCTTATTTAGTTATACTCTATTTCTTTTATCCTTTATTTCTTCTCCTTTTTTATTTCTTTCTTTTGATTTTATTCTTTTCTTCTTCATCGTTTTTATTGTTCTTCCATTCCACATATTTTTTCTCGCTTTTCCAACTTTTCTGTCTTTATCTTTATTGTCCTTCTTTACTCGTATTTCTGCCTCTTTTCCTTCTTGTTCGTCTTCTTTTTCATTCTCCTTCTGTTCCTCGGATTTATTCTGCTTTTCCCTTCCTTGTTTCTTCTTAGCTTTCTTTACTCAAATTCACTTATTCTCTTTCTCTTTTATCTTCTTTTTCTTCTTTAATTACTTCTTTATTGTTCTTCTATTCGTAACATTTCGAAGAAGAAGAAGAAGGAAGAAGAAGAAGAAGAAGAAGAAGAAGAAGGAAGAAGAAGAAGAAGAAGAAGAAGAAGAAGAAGAAGAAGAAAAGACGAAATGAAAACAAAAGGAGGCAACCATTCTTCAGCTTTAGTGAAAACTAAAGCCCAAACGAAATGTAAATTCCTTTCTGTCGTATATACGCAAAGTTTGGAAACAATGCATATCGCACATATCGGCGTCGAAGTTGTCATTTTTGCGAAATGCATTATCTCAGAAAGAATCTACTTTGCTTTCAGGAATTAATCAGCCATAATCACACGCCCTTTTCAGAAGATGTTCCATATGCAAACAACGCTTCATACAATTGAGATATATGTTCGTTGAAATAAAAATAAATCATTCAACAAAACTCATATTATCTACCACAAATAGCTTCTATCACTCTCTTATCCTATACACATGCATGAAAACAAACACACACACACATATAAATATATTAGTCAGTGTGTGTCTGTGTAGGTGTATTAGCTTTTCTCTCTGTATATCTATTTCAGTCTGTATATATATATATATATATATATATATATATATATATATATACATCCAAAAGGTGCCCGGGTTACGTCGGACCCGACGTGCGGCGTTTCGTGGTTATGGCGCCATCTTCTATAATATAATATGTCGTCTCACGGAAGACGGCGTTGTTATTTCACCGGCTGTACGTCATATTGGATTGAGCTGTTTTTTGGGGAATTTTTTGCCGTTCATTATGGCTCCCAAGCGTAAAGCAGAATAGTGGGTGTTTATGTAGTTGAGTTTCAACCTACGTCGAAAATCAGTCTACGTGGCGCCGTAAGAAACGGACCTATGATGTAAGTCTAAGACCCCCCCCTTATGTTATTTAGTTGGTAAGTAGTATTATGTATCTCTTTCTGTCTTGTTTATTGCTGCTACACCCAGCATATATATATGTGTTGACTTCTATGTTCACTTTTATATTTACACACGCTCTATCTCCGATATTGAGCACTTTATCCCATAAATATAGCACAACTTAAGACTATATATATATATATATATATATATATATATATATATATATTCATCCACAGACAGACTGTTTCGCTGTATCACAGTTCATCAGTGTGGATAGAAGTCCGATTGCCTCTAGCTAGTATTGAAACCCGACTGAATTGACGTCAGTCGGGGATTCTACCACTAAGCCGTTGGTGCACGACAGAAATAGAGAGAACAGACTACGTGAAGGTGAATTTAAGCGTATTTATTTTTAGATAAACACACACGTAGTCTGTTCTCTCTATTTCTTCATCATTCTTTTCCTTTATATCTCTCTCCTTATTTCTTTACGTCTATTGCTATCTATGTGTTCATCTTTCATTTTCTCTTTCACATTATTTCTGTCTATCTATCTATCTATCTATCTATCTATTTCTTTATCTAATATTCAAGTTACTAAAGCGTGCAACAGTAGATCACATGGACTAATAAAATTAACAGGATTTTTTTATTTGAAATGTTCACTCTGCCATGTTCCGTCTCACGGAATGATACTGATCTTTGAATTCAATGCATAGGCAAGGAATGAAATTATCTTGTGAAAAAAGAAAAGGAGGACTTATTCATGTACATACTTTAATTCCAGTTTCTTCATGTCTATATTCATTTCCTTATATACATATCTACACACATATATACATGAACAAACAGATAATCTGGTTTACGTAGCTAAACATTAGTGTTTTATATATATATATATATATATATATATATATATATATATATAATATCGCACATTGAGTTCGGGTGTTAGTAAAATAGAGCTCGATGTAAAATAACAACGCTATAAAAATTATATATTAATAATAAATATACATTTTATTTCCTCATCGGTAGCACCTGAAGATTGCGTGGTGCATGAAACTCAGAGTTGTGCTTGAAGAAGAAATATATCTATTATTAACACAAAAGAGATTTGCTTTTCGATAAATATTCAAATTCTCTCGTCTTACACCGCAACGTCGTAGGACATAACTTTAATTTCACCAATGCCAATATAAAAAAAAAAACAAACATTACTCTTTAAAGAGAAAATATTGTGAAAATATATTTATAACATTATTACTACCTATTAACACACGTTTAATAACTACATTACATCACCTTTCTTCTATAGATACATTATTCATGAATCTAACTTATCTCCTCCAAATACATAAAAATCAATATATCTACAAAACACGCACATGATACAATTTAATGAAAAATCAAACCAAACAAAATTTATTAAATATGTTTATGTTGGGTTTTTGGTTTTTAATTACGATGGCTTCAAGAATTTGTAATCGTTTTTTTTTTTGCAATTGTTTTTATAGAGGATTTTGGTCTTGTTAATTAAAATTTTTCTTATTTCGGATGATTTAAATGTGTTACTAGTGGTGTAGTGTGTTGTTAGAAGATTAATTTTTATGGCGCTGACGTCATTAAGGTGGTATGTGAGCCTACGTGATAGAGTTGTGGTTGTATGTACCAAAACCAAAAGCCGAACATAAATAAAATAGCATTTAATACTGGCAGAAACATCGTAAGCCTATTTAATAACTAATCCTCAAAATAATAAACACAAATCCCATCCTTATTAATGATGAACTAATCCAACCACATAGTCTAAATACCAAAAATGTTATCGATAAAATTAAAATAATAAGCAACGTATTTCGATTCAAAACATACAGCCATGATGGCGATAACCGAAAACGCTCGGCAAAACGCAATGGTGTAGAGTCTTATTCCAACAACTTAGATCCAAATATTAAAAAAAAAAAGTGCGAGAAAGCAAGAAAAAAACGAAAAAAAGATTATTAAGCGGAAAGGTTCCGTAGATTTTAACTTTAATAGCAGACAAATAAAACTGAAGGAACTCCTAGAAAATGTGGTAAAGGAAAGCGAAAATAAAAGACTAAACCTCAGT
Source organism: Acanthosepion pharaonis (assembly GCA_903632075.3). Lineage (NCBI taxonomy): Eukaryota > Metazoa > Mollusca > Cephalopoda > Sepiida > Sepiidae > Acanthosepion > Acanthosepion pharaonis. The sequence continues at coordinate 2,080,366 of CAHIKZ030000558.1, read as the reverse complement.
TGTAGGAAAATAGGATTTATGCTTGCCAATGAAGTAGCAACAGTCGAACATGCGAAATACAAACCGTAGATACCAGAATCAAGTATGTACACAAATCTGAATATGTATGAACTGTTTAAACAGAGGACGGAAATTGCGACACCTAAATCCGAAGGTATAGTGGCATAGAGAAAGATGTCTTCAAAAATCTAAGCAAAGTATCAAGAAACAAAAGAATACTGAAATGTTATGTGATATAGGTCCTCCCGTATGGCAACGAATGCTGGACAATCTCATTCAGGATGAAGAAGAAACTCGAGGAAAAAAGTGATTCTACTGTAGGATGCTGAGGATACCATAGATACTGAAGATGGGAGTAAAGGCGGAGATTTAGAGAGAACGCATATAAAAAAGTACCTTAGCATCAGAAAGAGAAAATTGAAATTTCTAAAGTACATAATAAGGAAAAAAGGCTTAAAAATTTGAAACTCACAACTTATATTGAAGGCGAGGTTGACAGCGGTAAGCAGCGTATAGATTAGTTAATGAGTTTTGTGTAAATATTTAGCGGAACAGGGATTAGGAGAGATAGCAAAAACAGAAACTTTACTAAGAGCTAGAAATTGCAAAGAGTCATGATGGAACAGACACGGCGTATACAAGAGGTATAAGTTTATGCCTTACACGAGCGCTTGTAACTTCTCCATCCTGTCTGCTAATTCTTCACTAACAACTGACGATCATTCAGTAACTGTACCATGCCTCTTCCTACTACTCCACGATGACTCCGAACCGGATAGAAAATGTTATTTTATTTATTCGGTCGTGCTTGCTCGGGCAATCCTTTCTACCTTTTCGTTTTTATTAAATCCGGTGTCATTAACTCGATTTGATTGGTGTCCTCTCTTTAAACATTCTAACAGATCCATTTCTTTGTCAACACTGCCTTTCTCCATTCAAAATACTCTCTAATTTTTTCTGTTTCTATCTATCTATCTATCTGGTTGGTATATCTCTATATATTCTTTCTGATTTCTTTTTCAATTCAAAATAGTCTCTAATTATCTCTATCTCTCTTCCCTTGTTGTTATGTGTTATGGGACCTTACCCATAATAACATAATGGACTATAATAATAAATAAATACGGCACCTCAAGAGGAAGCAGGGAGTTCAGTCTGAAGTCTGGAGTGAAGTCCGTCAGGAGTCTGTCAGTCAGTCAGTCAGAGCGAGCGAGTCAGTCAGTCGAGTCAGAGGCAGTCCGAAACAGAGTCGCGTTCAGACAATTACTACTAAACCTGATGGTTCGTACTAACACTTTCTACTTCTCTGTATATATTCCTGTTTGTAATATATCTGTGTTATTCCATATCCGTATTCGAGTTCTTCTTTATTGGTTCTACCTTGGACTATCACCCGGGGTACAAGGAACCAGACCATAATATTATGTATCTCTATATTTTCTTTCTAATTTCTTTCTCCATTCAAAATAGTCTCTAATTATTTCTGTCTCTATCATGCCCTCCTTGTTTGGTATATCTCTATATATTCTTTCTGATTTCTTTTTCGATTCAAAATAGTCTCTAATTATCTCTATCTCTCTTCCCTTGTTGATATGTATCTATTTTCTTTCTAATTTCTTTCTCCATTCAAAATAGTCTCTAATTATTTCAGTCTCTATTTTTCCATCCTTGTTGGTATGTCTCTATGCTATATGTGATTTCATTTCCCATTCAAAATAGTTTTTCATTATGTTCTCACTCTCTCACTCTCTCTCTCCCTACTTTTTTGCATGCCTTTCTATATTCTTTTTTTTTATTTCTTTCTCCATTGAAAATAGTCTCTATTTATCTCTGTCAGTCTGTCTCTCTGTTCTTGTTTGTAGGTCTCTACATATTTTTCTAATTTCTTACTCAATTCAAAATAGTCTCTAATTATGTCTTTCTTCCCTCTCTTTTTCCTTTATGTATATATGTCTATGTTGTGGATTCCGGGATGAAATCCCATCTCAAATGAATGACAAACGCAGGAATGAAATATAGCAAATAAATGTATTGACGTAATAATACAATTGGTAATACGGTTAGTAGATCCAAGAATGCGGTTAGTAGCAATAATAATATATATACAGTCTGGGAAATTCAATATCGAAGTATGACTTCCTTCTGAGTCTACGTGCTTGCAAATGTGACTCCTACAAAACGGTTACCTCACACTCTCACTCTCTCACTGAAACACTTCCGGGTATTCACTGGCACCAGTACACACTGGTCGAGTCCACTTGTATAAAAAGGGGTGGACCCCTTAACACTCTATATTCTGTCTGATTTCTTTCTCCATTCAAATAGTTTGTAAGGATTTCTCTCTCTTATTCTCTCAGTCACTTTCTCTCCCCTTTTTGGTATGTCTCTCTATATACTGTCTTATTTCTTTCTCCATTCAGAATAGTCTCTAATTATCTCTTTCTCTCACTTTCTCTCCCCTTGTTGGTATGTCTCTCTATATGCTGTCTTCTTTCTTTCTCCATTCAGAATAGTCTCTTTTTATCTCTGTCAGTCTGTCTCTCTGTTTTTGTTTGTAGGTCTCTACATATTTTTCTAATTTCTTACTCGATTCAAAATAGTCTCTAATTATATCTTTCTCTCTCTCTCTCTCTCCTTTTCCTTGTATGTATATCTCTATATTCTTTCCGATTTCTCTCTCCGTTCAAAATAGTCTCTAATTATCTCTCGCTGTCTTTTCTTTGTCGGTATATCTGTCGATATTATTTCTGATTTCCTTCTCCATTCAAAATAGTCTTTAATAATCTCTGTTTCTGTCTCTTCCTGTTTTTTATGTCTCTCTGTATTTTTCATGATTGCTTTCTCGATTCAAAATAGTCTCTAATTATCTCTCTCTCCTCATCTCTCTCTCCCCACCTTGTTGTTATGTCTCACTATATTCTTTTCGGTTTCTCTTTTCATTCAAAATAGTTTCTAATTATATATATATATATATATATATATATATATATATATATATATATATATATATATATTTTTTCCTCCCCTTGTTGGCATATATCTCTATATTCTTTCTGGTTTGTTTGTACATTCAAAATAATCCCTGATTATCCCTCTCTCTCCTTCTCTTTATATTTATTTACCATATTCCTCTCTTTGTATTCTTATTGATCTTTGGTAAGAATCTGTCTCTTTAAATATTTTATTTACACTTAGATCTCTATAGAAAGTGCTTTGATCGCTAGAACATCCACGGTAAATTTGCGTCCAAGGTTTTACACCATATCATCTTTCTTGCCAGATCTATTAACACAATGTGGGATGGTTAATAAAAAAAGGGATACAAACAAAAGCATAAGGAAACTGAATTAAATCGGCTACAGTCGTCTAAAAAGAGACGTTTATGAGAGAGACGTTTTAAAAAAAATAAATTTCAGCATTCCAACTTCAGTGTTTCCTATCAGTGTATAATTATTACCGACGCCTGAGTTCTTAGATCCCCACTCCACACATTCCATCAAATAAACATTATTTTAATCTGATGAAGTCTTAGAGGTCTAAACGAGTTACGCAGAATTTTCCCACTTTGTCATACATTTGCCTCAGAACTGTATAAGTTTGATAGAAGATCTATATATATTCACGAAGTAGTATATGTCTGGTGAAGACCCCAATAAGGAAACTTTTAAAACTTCATCAGGAGTACGACAAGCAGGAATTAGAGACTTGGTTTCTTTTGTTCTTTTACTAGACAGTATTCCTGAGTCTCAAGGTCGGCAGATAATTAGTTTCACATTCTGTGTCATAACATAACAGATGATAGATAATAGGTGATTGCTGGACGACCATCTTGTCTTGTACGAAGGCTAGGTGTCCCGAGCAGTAAGATTGTTCACAAATGCTTCTTCGGCTCGCTATTAGGGTCCTGCAAAATGAATTCTGCTTTCGCTTAAGATTGTAGAAGTATCAGGGATGGGTCCAAAGAACTGTGATTTACTTTGATGTTTTCTCCAAGAGATGTTAAGTATAGCTCTTGTAGAAGTCAAATAACCTGATAACATGGTTGCATTCTTGTGTCTCGTGTAAAGACAAACCAGCTAATCCTACCTTATTTATAGGAGAGTACCTAATGCAGCAGGTGTTGGGCAGGTTAATTCCAGCAAAATAGACCTGCCCAACACATTTGCATGAGTGATCTCTATTCCCCCATATATCTCTCCATTACATGACTCAGGGCTAGGTTTCAACTTGGGGTCTACACCAGTGTATTTGTGTGTCAGACCACTTGCAAGCCAACTAATATTCTACAGCTCTCAGCCTTCGAGTGTAGGTTTCATCGAGCTTCGACTCTAGGATTTTAGTTAAGTAGTGGCATGAAACGCGTCTACAATGACACAAAAGAACTCCCGTTTCAAATTGTCTGGTAGATCAGGTTTTTAGATTACATAGACTTTATTCAAGGCAGCCCAGGCTTTAGAATTTGCTCATTCTTTTTATTAGAATTTATTTTGCTTCCTAGGTATGTAAAAGATTCAACTGATTTTATTTATCCAACAGAGACAGTTCGTATTGGGCCTTGCTGGCTGTTTTAGAGGCATTGACAGATTATTCAACATCGTTGGCAGCCTTTTCTAGATCAGGTAGGAGAACTGCGGCATTGACAATGTTGACTGCAGTCATAGCTAAGTCATTTGCATAGTAAATGTATGCATATATAGCTAGCCACTCGAGGATACCCGTCTACTAGAGCATCTAGGCAGTCCCCGTTGCAGACGATTGCTCAGGCGCATTTGTGTTTATTCAACATCCACAGAGCCCACCTGTGGTTTATAATGCAACCTTAGTTACAGTTTCTGGGGAAGAGCGTGTTATCTAGCGTGATCAACAATTTGAAAACAGACAGCACGTTCAATCCCTCGGCCACGATGACTTGTGACTTCATTCTAGCTATCGACGTCAGTCAAAGGCTCTGTTCACCCAATTTCACTCATAAGGCTTGGGTCAACCAGTGGTATGATTTTCAGGCATTTTCCAATGATGCTGCACGCTGGGATCGACCCCTCCAGTTCGATAACATCAGGAAGTCTCCTTCCTGAGAAATCGACCATGGTGAGATTCGAACCCGTGTCTCATGGTCAGAATGCGGACGTTCTTACCACTCGGCCATGCATAATCAATATCGGACAACTTTTTTGCAGGATACCTACTTGAGAGTCATGATGACAAATTAAAATCTAGATGATGATTATAATGACTATCAAAATATATTTAAAAATTCAGTTGTTTGAATTACGAAGATTTCTTTAAAACTATTTGAAGACCAACGCAAATCTCTCGAAGGAAAGACTGTGTAACGCAGAAGATCAGTGAAAAGCTACTTGTTCCCTGCAAAGCTGAGTATCACTGCTAGTATAACAATAACAAGAAGAATACTCTGCAAGCTCAGATCAATAATGTTTCATAGACGCATGATAGGAAAAAAGATATGAACAAAATAGAGAATAGATTATAGGTATATAATCGTATCAGTATTTACGAAGATTAGCTTAACACGATGTGACAATATTGTGGCATCTTCTGAAGATCTAAATCTCCCCTCTCGTGTATTTTTATTTGTTTTTAATAATTTCACCCCAAGCAAGGCAATAAATCCTCTAAGACGCCAGGGGTTACTAAATGTGAGACAATATGAAAAAAGAAAACATTATGAAGGAGAGAGGACAATAAAAGAACAGGAATTAAGAAGTGATGGCTTCCGTCTTGTTTCGCTAAGATGAGTCTTGAGACAAGTATTATATTTCATTGGCATTCTTCAGATGACTGGAATTTCGAATCTCATCTACCGGGGTAGATTGTTCTGTTATTTCTTTTTAATTCAACTCTCCAAGTTTTTGGTTTACCGCTACTGTAGCCTGGTATTGAACTCACGGCGCCTTTATCCACTGGGCCATGTGTCCTTGATGAAATCTGTGTATAAATTTCTGGGACTTATAAACCTAACGTCTCAGCAACTATTTTCACCGGTGCCCACATTGCAATTTTTCTTCATTGCTTTTCTCTAGTACTCCTTATTACTGGTTTCCATACTGTATTCATTTCTATGCTTGGTCGGCTCAGGAGATTTTTGTGGCCTAGCATATGTGCTGATTCCTTCACTTTTCGTATTTTCCAGTGATTTTCCATGTCTATTATTTCAATCACCTGAAGATGGTCGGAGCGTACAATGGCCGAAATGTTGTGAATATGGCAATGAAGATGAGGATAACAGTCCGAATAATGTTAATTATGTAAGTAATCATAATATCTCATCTCAGAGATATAGACAGAATTACAACTACTACTAATACTGCTGCTAAAACTATGTCTATTACTACTACTACTACTACTACTACTAATAATAATAATAATAATAAGAAGAAGAAGAAGAAGAAGTAATGAGATGATTTCTATTTGCTTCAAGATGCCAATGTGAATTTCATGACACTTGAGGTCGTTGTTGGCAGGAAGAAGCGAGAACAAAAACACAATTCCTGCAGAGCGCATACACTTCTCAATTGATAACACTTTCTCACATGATCTACGTTTCTTGCTTTCTTGAATGACCCCTACTTTGGCAGCCGCGCATGCACTGAGCCTTGAAGCGAAGGTCGAAGGTGGTCGCTTACCGGCTGCAAGGGAAGGGAGAACAGTTACTGATTGACAAGATCTAAGCGGGCAGTCGTGACTATGAAGACGAAAACGGGAGGTTTCTTGGCGCAAATTTAGTGTTATTTTTAGTGGGATACTTTTTACTCTGTTCGTGTGAGGTTTTGAGTGGGCGTTCTACAAAAGTGAAAGATGATGAAAGAGAAGAAAATAGGAACGAAAAAGAGGAAAAAAGGAAAATTGAAGGCAAAGAAATACATATGGTGGGAGAAAGAGAATTTGAAGAAAAAGTAGAATTTCAAGAAGCAAAAGAAAAAGACGAAGAAATGAAAAGAAGAAAATAAAAATAAAATAAAAATGAGTATTGTCGAAGAAGAAACAGGATTAAAAGATAAAGAAGAGGAAGAATATAACATCGAACAAGGAAGATAGAAGGAAAAGAAGGAAGGAAGAATCATGAAATCGAAGAAAATAAAGTAAAATAAAAAAAATCCAAGGAGAATAAAATATAGAAAAGAACAGAGAAAAAGATCTTTAAATTGAAGAGAAGTAAATGAAAAATAAAAAAGAGAAATGTGTGGATATGGTGGAAGAAGGAATTCGAAGATTGGAAGATAAAGAGAAAAGAAAAGCAGAAATCGAAGAAGAAAATCAGAAGAAAGAAAAAGTGAAAAAAAAAACAATATGGAGAGGAATACAAAAAAAATGCAAAGAGAATACAATATAGAAGAGAAATGTGAAAAAGAAGGTTAAGTCGAAAAGAAAAAGTCAATGAAAAATGAAAATAAAGATGGCGTCGAAGAAGAAATAAAATTAGAAGATAATAAAGAAAAAAAAATGGAGATGAAATCGAAGGATCAGAGTAAAAAATCGACAATAAAAAAAAGAATGATGAAGTGCGAAGAAGATAGAAAAGACTATGGAGAAGAAAAAAAAAGTAAAAAAATGTGAAGAAATGAAAAAAAGAGAATAAAATAACAGAAAAACAAGATGAAGTTGAAGAAGTGAAGAGAATAAATGATTAATGGCGATTAAGTCGAAAAGGAAAGAGAATGAAAAGACAGGGAGAGAAAAAGAAGTTAAATTCGAAGAAGGAAAGAAGAAGAGAGAAAAGGAAAAAAGGGAGAATAACCAAAAATAGAGCAGAATATGAGGAGGAGAAAAAAAATGAGGAAATGCAAACTTGAAAAGAAAATAAACTGGTTGAAGAAGAAAAGTGAATAAAAATAAAAATGATGATTACGAAGACGGAAAAGAAAAAGAAAAAAAAAAATGAAATCCAAGAAATAAATAAAAGAACAGATGAAGAGAAAAATAAAATCAAATCAATGTCCAATAAGTATAAGAAAGGTGTAGAGAAGATAAAGGAAAAAAGAACGAATAATGAAAAAAAAATTGTATGGAGAAAGAGAAAGAAAAAAGACATAAAGGGGAATTAAATCGAATAAGAGATATGAATACGATATGAAAGGGAGAAATAGAGAGAAAAATGAAAAATAGATGAAGGAATATAAAGAAGACGTATGAAGAGAAGAAAGTTGGGAAAGAAGAAATTGTGACACCTAAATACGAAGGCGTATTTCAATTATGGAATATACCTTCCAGAAGCTAAACAAAGTATGAAAAGATAAAAAAAAGGTCATTAAAAATAAAGAACCCAAAGGCTGAACAGCTATGCAATTCCAATCCTCCTCTATGCCAGTGAATGTTGGGCAATTTTCTCACAGATAAAGAGAAGACTTGTGGCAAGAGAAATATGGTTCTATCGAAGGATGCTGAGAATATCATAGATGGAGCGCGTAACTAACGAAGGAGTTTTAAATAAAATGAGAAGAAAAATGACATTTAAACGTAAAATCAGAAATAGACTTAAAATTTCTAGGGCGTATAATAAGGAGAGGCGATTTGGAAAATAAGACACTCACAGGGCATAGTGAAGGCAAGTGGGAATATACGGGAATAACGAGAAATCTACCGAATGAGCTTGTGTAAATGGATGGCTGAACCAAAGTCTGGACCTGGAGGAATAGTAAAGATACAAACACTGGAGCTGTTAAGGTTAGGAGTGGTAACACCTCTTAGGGCCCCAACTATGGGAAAATAGTTTACCCCAAAATTTAGGTCAAGACACTATGAAAGTATGAAATAGATTTTTATAATAAAAATACCAACAATACATTTTTGAAATTATATATATATATATATATATATATATATATATATATATATATATATATATATATATATATATATATATATATACCCACAATACATTAAAAAAAATATGACCAGCAATACATTTTTGAAATATATATATAAAAATGCTAGCAATACATTTTGAAAAAATTATTATTACCAACAATACATTTTTGAAATGATATATATATATATATATATATATATATATATATATATATATATATATATATATATATATATATATATTACCCGCAATACATTAAAAAAAAGATGACCAGCAATACATTTTTGGAATATATATATATATATATATATATATATATATATATAAAAAGACACACCATACACAGGTAATGGGCAAATACACTGGTCGGACCACTCGCATGCATACACACACACAGGCACTCACACGAGTATCTATGGACAAAGAATATATATATACACATACTGCCAAAAACAAATAGACTACTCACAAGCACGCAAACGAGCACTACACTGCATAAGAAGTGTATGTGTGTGTATATATATGTGTGTGTGTACGTGTGTATTTATATATATGTATATGTGTGTGTATATATGTATATACTGATTCCTTATAATAAGACAGCATGTATGTATGAAGAGGGGATATACATACACATACTATCAAAAACACGCACGCACACACAATACACAAAAATGGAAGAAGATTCTTTTTATGTGCCATGTCTTTTCAGGACGTAGGCGATCATGGCTCTCCACCTCCCTCTATCCCTTGCAGCTCTCAACAAGTTCCTTCCCTCTGCTTCCTCCCCAAGACTACATTCTGTCATCCACCTGTTCAAGCTCGTCAGGTATGTCATGTGCTATTTTCTCTTGTCTCTCTTTCCCTCTATTCGACCCGTGGGTATCAGATTCTCCAGGCCCTCCTTCCTCATTATGTGTATCAGAAACTTCAGCTGCCTCTTCCTGATGTTAAGTATAAGCCTCCCCCTTGTTTGCATCCTTTCTAAGACCTCATCGTTGCGCACACGCTCGGTCCATAATATTCTTAGCATCCTTCTGTAGGACCACATCTCCGTCGCCTCGAGTTTCTTCTTCATCTTTGAGGAAATCGTCCAACATTCGCTGCCGTAAAGAAGAACAGATATCACGTAACAGCTCAGTATTCTTTTCTTTGTTACCAAAGAGATCATTCTGTCTCGCAATACTCTACTCATCTTTCGAAATGTGTCCTTGACCATCCTAATACCTCTACGGATCTCAGTGTCGCACTTACCGTCCTTTGTCAAGACGCTTCCCAGGTATTTAAAACTCCCGCTTCTGCTTGATTCTAGTGTTACCGACCTGCAAATCGCATTTCGGGCTCTTCCTCTTTCTGGTGACAATGCATTCTGTCTTCTTGTAGTTTATGCTTAGACCTTTCTTCTCACACTCCGCAGCTACCTTCTAGAAGAAGATACAGCGGTCATAAACATATAAGAACGGAAGACATCCTTCCTCGCCCTTTGTCGGCCCAACCCTAATTGTTTTATTGCCCCTTAAGCAGAAAACGACTTTTTACACCAGTGCAAGAAAGACATTTTGGTTAATACTACTACACAAAAAAAGACAATGGTTAAACAGAAAAACATAAGAAGAATTAATTCCTTTTAGTAATATGTGGAAATAACCACTCTTTGACTGAAGAAGTTCGCAAGACCGGAAATACGTGTAGCAAAAATATGGAAAATAAAATATAATATATATTTTAAAATAATCCAAATTAGAACCAAAAACGTTTGCGGTTTCTCTCTTCTTTTAAAATATACACTTTACTCTCGTTTGAACAACTATAACCGCTTCCATATATATATATATATATATATATATATATATATATATATATATATATATATATATATATATATCCAAGTATAGGATTGGTGTATACGGAATGAATTCAATAATCAACAAATACTATTCTTAAAAAGTGCTCAATACAGAGTAGAGCAAATATTCAACACCATCACTGGATAAGATACCACACGTGTTGAAACAAAACGGCTACTTTTTAAATTTAATTTTCTTGGGATCATTCATAATTTATTTTCGAATAAATGTATGGTTGGTAATATTTTTACTTCGGGTAATATATATATATATATATATATATATATATATATATATAAATAAAATATATATATATATATATATTGCCCGAAGTAAAAATATTACCAACCATACATTTATTGGAAAATAAATTATGAATGATCCCAAGAAAATTAAATTTCGGCATTGAATGAATCATAAAAAGTTGATATGCCGCTAAACAAAGGAATATATTCTAAAAATCCTGACGGTATGATATACCGTAAAAAAATTCTGTTCTGGAGAGCAATAATCGGTTAAATTCTGAAGGGGCTTGGCACATAACAATAAGCCAGAGAATAGAATATTTTTTGTGGAGTAATGGATATCGGCTCCGAGTGAGAACTCGGAGAGCCGCGTTCGAATTCTAGTCGAGTACGTTAGATTCACTTACGCACAAATACCCTTAGGAAAAGTATGAATTCATCTCTCATGGGTTGTATAACAGGACAGACTGGGTTCTTTATTCGTGGTTGGCAACCAGTCTACCGCAGGAAGAAATGGCAACCTTACTGAGGGAAAAATCTGTCCTCGTCATCATGTATCGAAAGATACATGATCGCCCAAGCGTGTATCACATATGCCACTTAACTGACTATCTTTCTTAAGGCATCCCATAACTCACCACGGAATTATCTCCCTTGGTAACGTCAAACTCTTTACCATCTCCCTTTTCCCCCCATCCACCATTCACGCAAATTCATTAGGCAAGTTAATCGTTGTTTCTCTAGGCCACTTCTCTCATCAACGTCTCTCTTTCCTCATTGTATATCTCAGAAGGTTACAAGTTTTGGTTTTTTCAAGGATAACATTTACTAGATGAATGCATCAAAACTTTTATTCAATTTTATCATTACATGTATTAAGATGTGATAAATACTAAAAACATATATAGAAATTTAATTGGGAATTATTTTGCAATAGGAATGCATTGCAAACTATTTACTAGCCATTTATGTAACCTGACAATGATCGCATTTATTAAATAAATATAAATAAATATCGGTTAATACATTCGACCGCTTTAATGTTTAAATATATAAAGTCATAGCAAATGCTAAAAATATATATAGAAATTACCGTATTTAACGGCATATAAGGCGCACTTTCGTTTACTCAAACATTTTTGATATTCCCCTGCGTCTTATATGCCATAAAGTAGGTTTAAAATTCGCGATAGTCGGCCGAAATTAGTTCCCTGGCAACACCTATTAGCTTAGACTTAAATATGAAGGAGCAATGGAACCCGTAGAAGGTAATGCCTGAACACACACTTATAGGAAGAATAAGAAAATCCTGCATTGCAAAAGTCTGCGAATGGGTGAAGCAAGCTTGGGATAATATTAGACCAGAAATTGTTGCAAAATTTAAAAAAAAAAAAATTCATTTTAAATCTTAGATTACCTTATCAATGCTCTCAATGAAACGGAAGATGACGTATTATTTCGCGACGATGATAGTAGTATTGAAAATGAGTATCAGAGTTTTGATAATGAAGACAACGAATGGATTTATAGATTTGAAGATGAATAAAATTTTAATGGTAACTGTACTGTTTTGCTCAATTGTAATAATTGACTTTTATTTTGCTTTCTTACCTTTGGATATAATAAAGTTTTTATAGGCCCGTGTTCTTTATTCCTATTATTTTTCGTTTAATTGTAATCATTAACCAAAATAATATCTCATAAATATAGCCTAGGCTGTACCATTTACTAATAATTTTACTAATTTTACTAATTGCTAATTTTTTCTTGATTTTTCCCTGATGAAATTGGGGTGCATTTTATACACCTGTGCGTCTTATATACTGTCAAATACGGTAATTGCAACCTATTTTACTATGGAATTACATTGCAAATGATTAACTAGATATTATGTATGCTCTCTTATCAAGTACAGTATTCATTAAAAATATATTTCAAAACTTTCATCTATTCTAATGATTACATATATAAACACAAAAATAAAAGTATATATAGAAAGTCATTGGAAATTATTTTAATATAGGAACGCATTAAACATTATTTACTAGACATTTATGTAATTAGTCTTATCAAGGATGAGATTAATTACACAAATCAATTTCTACGTGCATTCTCTCTAATGATTACATTTGTAAAGACGAGAGAAATACGAAAAACATGTATGGAAAGGCATTAGAAATTATTTCACTATAGAAATGCAACTTATCTACAAGATTTTATGTAATCTGTTTTACCATGGATATTCTTTTGTGGCCACTCTCCCATTAAGACGTCGACAATCATAGCTCTCCACTACTTCCTATCTCTTATTCTTCCAGGAAATGTTTTTAAGTGAACATGAGATATTTTAAAGCATGAAATTGGTGCCACGCTGCAATGAATTAAAATTTATTATTTTATAGCCATTTACTAAGTGTAGCTAAGGTGTGGTAGAAGGCCGAAAGTATGGAGCACCCAGTGAGGATTTAACTCACTACAGCGAGACAAACTAACCATGGTCAGCCTATGAAGTTTTTAGCCGACCCTCTCTCTCTCTTTCTCTCTCTCTCTCTCTCTCTCTATATATATATATATATATATGATTGTGTTTGAGGGGAGGTGTGTGTTTGTGTACGATGCTTGTTTTCCCAAAGGATGGTTATTTTTGCTTAGCGCCATATCAACTTCTTTTTTGGGTGGGTGAAAGAGATAATTATGCTTTTTATGATACAAGTCTTATTATTTAACCCGTAGCTGAGGGAAGAAGTGGTGGATTCATACCATTTCCAAGTGTATTTGCTCGAAAGTGACTCCGGCTGAGTAATGGACAGTGACTCGGATTGAGGAATCGGAGAGCCGAGTTCGAATTCCAGTCAGATCTATTAAATTCACTTAAGTGCTGATACCCATGAGAAAGTTATGAATCCATCCTCTTCTTCTTCCCCAGATACGGGTGAAATAGCTGGGTTCTATAGACTTGGGAAGCAAATAGGAGAAGGAAACCCTCAATTCAAAGCCGGCCAGGAGAGGATTGGGCTCCGTCAGGCTACCTTGCGCAAGAAACACCACTTCTACTGATGGGATTCGCGAATATAACGAACACCAAATAGAATTCGAACACGGCTCTCCGATAAACAATTCTTAAAACTACCCGCACATCCAAGCTTACAGCCGCTGACATTCCCATGCGGTCACCCATTTAGGTACCAAATGAAAATATAGGAGGGTTTTCCATATCAGTCAAAAGGACTTCAAGGGGTTGCTATGACTTCTATTAGGAGAGCTTATTACTAACCATTTGATTGAATGGGGGGGGGTACCAATTAGTAATAAACTAGGACAAACATTCCTAGCTTTAATCGAAAAACATTTTCCTAATAATAGCAAACTTAGGAAGATTTTTTAACAAAAACACTCTAAAATTAAGTTATAGCTGTACTGAAAATTTAGAAAGGATTATAAAAAACATAATAATAAAATCTTGAAAAAATACGCATGTCAAAATCCAATAAATAAAGATCCTAAAATGAAATTAGACAATAGTAATGAAAAATTATGTAATTAAACCCTGAAAATTACCCTTTGAATAAAAAATGCCGCATAGAATCTGTGGTATACCAATGTAAAATCTCATCCATTGAAAATCCAAATATTGAAAAGATATATATAGGATCCACAAGAAATGAATTTAAAATAAGATGGAGACTCCTTCAATAATATTAGAAACAGAAATCCTACATCCTTATCTAAATATTTTTGGCATTTAAAAGAAACAGATAAAACACCAACAGTAAAATGGAAAATAATAAATAGAACAAGAACTTGTAGAACCTGGGATGACCCATGCCCTTTATGCCGACATGAAAACTACACATCACGTTTCTAAAAAAACAAAAATTTATTAAAACAAAGAAATAAAATAACGTTTTTTTGCAACCACCAAATATTCATCTTAAAAAATTAGTATTTTATAAATGGATTGGAAAAAAATCACAAGAGAAATTAAATCCTAAAATATGTATATAAAAATATTCCACAATACCATATATAAATCATTACACAATACCATATAAAATCTATTAGCAAATTCATTTAAAACTATAGGTTTAAAAATACAACCCAATCCTAATCTTAGCACTCCTTTAAGAAATCATCAACAAAAAAACAAATAAATAGACACCAAAAAAACTGTAACTAGAACATAAATCAGTGTGAGTTTTAGTAGATAGTAATAAAAACAAAAGAGCCTTATAGAAATGGCCATTATAACCAGATAAAAATCCTCCAATCTAACCTTACACGACTCCAAAAACTTGACATATAATAAACATTCCTACTTTCATCAAAGCAGAGACCCTTGATAATGAAAAACAAAGCCCAGACTACAGCTCCATTTCAAAAGTATAAATAAGTAAAACATTTCTTTGGTGAGCTATTCCAAACATCGCTTGAGAATGAAATGGTCATCTAAAGTTAAGGTCTAATATTGAAATTAAACTTTAACACTTGTGGACCAGTTTTGAAACACAGTAATTTCTATGTCGCGATGGAATTATATTTTTAAAAAATAATTATAATTTAAGCTCTACTTCTGTATCGAGCACTATTTAAAAAAAATAAAAACAAAAATACTAAAGAACTTTGGATCATCAATCAAAGTGTTCTTTTCTAGTACATCAATACACACACACGCATAGAGACATATATATATATATATATATATATATATATATATATATATATTCAATAAACACGGACGCTATAAAACAGTGCTCAGTATAGTAGGGTGGCCTAAAAGGTTCATAAGCTGATTATGAAGGATTCTAGAGCTGTGAAATTTTGCATTAATTAATTTCAACTCTTCTTATTAATAACTGCATTGTTTCTTCCAGATAAACTGATATCTGACTGTTCAAAGAACACTTAAAAAATAACTAGTAGCGACTTCTCTTGGGATGCAAAAGGTATTGTATTTATTTTGATAGGGCCGCATCATCAATGGAGTGTACTATGCCAACTTGCTGAGCTAGTTAAGTGAAGTTATCAAGACCAAAAACCCAGGAAAACTGATGAAATGGGTTTTGTTTCATCAGGAAAATGCTCTGGCACACAAGTCTGTGGTTTCAATGGCTGCTGTGCCTGACTGCGGTTTGAACTGGTTGATCATCCTCACTATTCTACTGACTTGGCCTCGTCAGGATATCATTTGTTCGCCAATCCGAAAGAAAACAAATGCTGGGAACCAGTATCTTGTCATGTCTACTGTTGATGACTTCTTTTTAAACCAACATAATGAAAGCTTCTTCACCAATGGGATTCAAGCACTGTAACACCAATAAAAGAAGTGTATGGAATGCAAAAGGGACTATGTTGAAAAATACCTTCATTCGGTCCCATTCAGCCTATGAAGTTTTCAACTACCCTCGTAAAATATAAAATTACATAAACAGTATAAGAAATGTAAAACAAAAACAAAACAAAAACAAAAACGACACACAGATGTTGTTGTCTTCCTGCGTTTTAGTGTCATGTTAACTCTCATTTTGTTATGGTTTAAACCCATATAACGTAAAGTCATTATCCAGATTAAAGATCACTTGGGGATACACGGTGTTGGAAATCGGTTGAACTGAGTTCCAGTACCAATCCATATCGTTAAATTCACTTACGCACAAGTATCCCTGGGAAGCATAGGAATCTCACCACTTCCTTACCCACTAACTATAGGTTAACTAGTAAAACTTATATTAGTAAATTATTATTATCTATAAATTTCTGAATACTACTAGTAACTTATTATTATTAGTATAGGATTGGTGTATACGGAATAATTGCAATAACCAACAAATACTATTCTTAAAAGAGTGCTCAATACAGAGTAGAGAAAATATAATCATTTGTTCGAAAATTATAACAACCATTTTGTTTTAACACTTCTGGTGTCTTTTCAAGTGATGGTGTTGAATGAAGAATGAGATGGAAAGCATTTTAAGAATAGTATTTATTGGTTATTGGAATTTATTACATATATTTATACACCAATCCTATTCTTGGATCTTAGCTCCTATTGTTGAGCAATGTCTATTCTATTCTTATACCATGTGGTATTCTAACTGTGATAAATGCTTGTTGCTTGTAGAATTTGTGGATCCTATCATCAATGTTTAGATCAGTGGCTATTTTCTTGTATTCACTATTGATGTTTTTTTTTCCAATTGTCGGGTGCCTTTTTATAAAACTTATAATCTTCCATGATAATAGCTTTATGGTACATATCTACATCGATTCTGTAATGGTTACCCGTTTTATCTGCTTTGATAATAATTTTGTCGGACTTTTTTCTTTTTTTATCGCAGAAACGTCTTTTAGAATTTTATCGCTCTCAGTCGTTGGTAGTTTTAGCGAATTTAATTCTGTCTATTACCGAGTATAGATCTTTCTTCAAGTTCAATAAATAGATCGTCGCATGGTGGTGCTTTTTGGGAAATTCAATCCATTAAGCTTGGCATCTTTTAAGTTGTTATACTTGTTCTTATGTACAGAGAAGAAAAAGTTTCCACCATTTTATGACGCTCCCGACTTTGTGTAAATGGATCAGCTTATAAGCTCTTTTATCAGGAATCATGATGTTTTTAGATCCATTTGTGATCCAAATTAATTAGTTTCATATTATGGCACAAGTTAGGATACAAAGTATAAATACTTTATTACATAAATAACTGCGTTCGAATAAAAGAGGAATAATAGAAATAAAATTATAATATATTATCCATATAGTGCTGGTGTTAATAAAATAGTGCTCAATGTAATAGAACAGAGCTATTAAGTATATATTAATAAATATACACGTTATCCCTCAAGGATATCAAGAATCGGAATTCCATGCACAACGCAGTCTTCAGGTGCTGAGTATAAACTGGCCTTTAAGTAACTTAAATTTAAAAAATATATCTGGTTATCGTAATGTT
>CAHIKZ030000558.1:2020000-2060000 GCA_903632075.3 Acanthosepion pharaonis | reverse complement strand
TTCAAAATTAATGTGTTTTTATAGAAATCTATAATTAATACCAATATTTTATTTTCATATTCATAATTAATGTTTGTTTGATAGAAATCTATAATTATTATCGGTATTTTATTTTAATATTCATAATTAATATAATCTTTGTTTTTTACAGAAATCTATAATTAATATGGGTATTTTATTTTCATATTTATATTGTGTTTGTTTTTATAGAAATCAATAATAAATGACGGAATTTTATTTTAGTTGTTATAATTAATATCATATTATTTTCAGAAATCTATAATTAATATTGGATATTTTATAATGGTATAATTAATAGGGAATATTTAGAAACCTATAAATAATAAGGAATTGTTATTCAAATTTTTGTAATTAATATCGAATTTTACTGTTGGCATATTTCTTTCTTCGAGAATTCATTTTAAAGAAATTGATTCATTAGTTCTGATTTTGGAATTCACCGTTCCTTGGTTTCTTAACTTATATTGTCCCCACCCCATATACGAAAAAAATAAAAAATAAAATAAAAAACAAATGATATCCGTGTTTTTTATAGCAAGAGAAGCAAAACTGATAGGCGAGATTGTTTTTGATTGCTAGCATAAAAATAATAGTTTTTTTTTCTATCTTAGATTCAATGTCTTGTACGCGACAGTTTTTCTATCTAGAAACTATCTTACATCAGAAGTCAACCATTCGTCTATGCTTAGAATCTTGCTGTCACATATGGTCCGCTGTCCCTGCTACTTACTGTGAGATCCTTGATAAAATCCAAAGTAAAATCTGAAATATTAATGGTCCTGATCTTCAGTGACTTTTCGTCCGCCGTAAGGTTAACCCTCTGTGTCTTTTCAATAAATACTTTACTCCCCTCACCCCCGTACAATTATAAGGAGACATCCTTATTTCAGTCATCTAAAGGGTACTTAAATTATCCATTCAAAGAAATTGTACAGATGAAAAAATAATTTTTTACATCAGTTCACCCTGATGATCCTATGCGTTGAAACCTGGATACGTAGTACTTGAATCATGAGGATTTATTTTACCTTTGCTCTGCTTAGTGTATTGAGCACATTTCGTTTTAGCTTATCACTCGCTGTTTTTTTTTTTTTTTTTTTACTTTATACCAGAGATGGAGGGTACTGGGCGATTTCTTTCGCCCTGTTCGGAGGTTTCTGGTGCTTTCTTTTTTTTCCCCCATTTTACCTCGGATGCTAATTTATTTGAAAATTGTACTATCCAGGTTTTTCTCCTACCGAGTTTAAATAGATTTACATTATATATATATATATATATATATATATATATATATATATATATATATATATATATATATATATATATATATATATATCAAATGACAATTGGAAAAAAAAAATCTTAGATTTTGCCGACGCGTTTCCTCTTCCGACTTTTTCAAGGCAAAAAATGAAATCGAAATGTTTTTTGTTGTTAGGGTTACATTAAAATCCAAATTTAAAAAAGATGGACACTTCTGTCTAAGCCTTTTTTTTTTTCTGGTTAATGTAAATTACCTTTACAGTAAGGGATTATTATAAAGGTAATTTACATTAACCAGAAGAAAAAAAAGCTTAGATAGAAAGTCTATCTTTTTTAAATTTGGATTTTAATGTAACAAATAAAAAAACATTTCGATTTCATTTTTGCCTTGAAAAATCGGAAGACGAAAAGGTCGGCAAAAATCTAAGATTTTTCCAATTATCATTTGATACCAATCTGTCTTGTCCACAGAATTCATCTGGGAATTTAACTATATATATATATATATATATATATATATATATATATATATATATATATATATATATATATATATATAATGCATGTTTCTTTAAATAATATAGACATGTTTTGTCTATTTATTTTAAGCAAGTTCCTTTCATATTGTCTGATAACCTTAATCACATTATCGTTGAAACACGAAAGGAAAACACCATATTGATACATGTTTAAATCTAATCTAAGCTTTCGGCTTATACAAGCCATTATGAAAGATGACAATTTCCATAAATCAAACAACAACAGATGAAACAACAAAGATAGTCCGTCCCTGCTGCATGAAAATTTCAAGTAACGACAAACACGTATATACGAGACGCGGAAGCGAAAATCGCGTCGCTGCTCATGACGTCACACATGACCACGTAAGAGTGAAAAACGAGAAGTATTAAATATGGGAAGCCGTTGGTATAAACCAAAGTCTTTTGTTATAAATTATAAGCATTTAAGGATATTTGTGGAGATTTCATAGTTTATTTTATTCAGGTTAGGTTTCAACTGTTTTATGTATAAAGCTTCAAGAATTTTTAGCTTTTGTTTATTGTTTTCATGTTTAAGTATAATTGTGTTGTCAACAAGGATTTTCCGGAATTGAGTATGCGTGCAGGCATGTTTTAAATGTCTAAAAATGTTAGAGTTATCATTCAAATGTAAAGTCAAGCGCCGTGAAAGCGAGTTTGTGGTGTGACCAACATAAATAGTATTTAATCTGTGTGTGTGTGTGTAGAAGTAGCAATGGTATACTGTTGTTTTTAAACTTTTTTTATCTCACATTAGCTAAAAAGGTTTTATCAGATTTATTGCAATTTTCTACTCAATCCTAAATAAGATAAAAATAAATAAATAATATAAATAAATGAATAAATAAATAAGATAAAAAAGTAAGAAAGCACAAAGACTAAACTCCAGAAATTAGGGTTGCTTGTTGCACATTCGACCAAACATTGAAAAATCGTGAAAAACACCAGAATTGCACAAATAATTGAATAAATCGTTCATATTTGTGTGTGTAGTTTTTTTTTTTAATCTATGGTTTTATTTCATAACATTTAAATATATACGCTTTAAAAATGTTGCTAAGTGCATGGTGATATTTTCATTTGCTCTTGGGTGTGCCGTTGCTTAAAAAGGTTGAGAAACACTGTATTAAATTGTTCTCAGCTTACATGATCTTGTGGGTACTGTGACATTTGGCTGACGGAAATTTAATCGAATGGACATTTAGCCGAAAATCTATTTATATGTATGTCACACTCTTTATCGTAATGGACTACATATATTTATATTTATTTTCTGTACTGATGTATTATTTTTCATTTTTTTTTTGACAGGCTTTTTATAAAAATCTATTTTGTATATATTATATTATACTTCAAATATTATTGTAAGATGATAAGTACTTCACTACAGCAAAAACCGTAAGCTTTTACGATATGAAATATGTTTCAATTTCGCGTTTAATGATCATTATCTTAAAGGGATGAAATAGCTTTTATCTTACTGTTAAATACGAATTTAAATAATTAGGTGATACTTTTTACCCAAATACATTCAAATATTTTTATAATACTAATAATCAAATATTGAAAGAAGAAAACTTTTAACTTTAAATTTAGATTTAGTAATTTAATCACTTGAAATTCAGTGGTAGTTATTAGTCCTATTCTATCTTATAATACTGCTAATAAAAATACTTAAAATATTGCTTATTTCTAATTTTACTTGTATTTTTCGGTGAAATGTCCGTCGGCAAAATGTCTGTCTGCCAAGGGTCTTGTGTGGGCGGAGACTTATCTTCCAGTCAGCAAACCAATCCCCACAGACTCAACATCGCAAGCCTATCGCTATTTCCAATTGAAATGTTTAGATAATCTCCATTCATCACTACTATGTTCAGACTGTTGTAACTAAGCTACACTGTTCTACTTCAGCAACTCTGCAGGTGTACAAATCCGCCGGCGATAATCTTTCTCAATATTCTTCGGGCGGACATGTTCGCCGAGTGACAGAGTCTTGATCCGAAGGGAAAGTACATTTCTAAAAATAGCCTATTATTACAGGAAGCTTGTGATATGAACTGGGAATAACCGAATGTCAGTCATTTTGTCCTAAGTGTTTTAAAAACGTTCGTTTTTCGATCTTAATGGCGACCCCGGGGCAAGACGTGTATCTATTACGTCGATAGAGGAACTTTTCATGGACAGTGAGAGCCACGACGAAGAATTTCTCTGATTTACCCACGCAGATATTGGTGATGTGTGTGACAGTGAGACTGAAAGTGATTCTGACCCAGAAGGAGGAATTTTCGAACCATCACAAGCATACGATCACTCATGGCTACTAGAGTTTTTCTATACTGTCCAAGCTACAAATGTTGATCAAGAATCTAGTGAGGTAGACGTTTTTTATATTTTTTTATCCGACGAAGTTACTAATGGTAGTCGAAACTCACCAGTATGCAAATGATGTGAAAACACAATTAGGTGACAAAGCCCAACTCGCAAATCAGAGCTTGTAAAAACGTTTACTTTAAAGAAGTGAATGCATTTTTTGGCCTTGCTTTTTTATAGGCTTGACAAAGGGTGCTTTGTATTCGTCTTAGTGGTCAACAGACCCTCTTTTTCTATATGCTAGATATTCTGAATTATCAAGATTTGTCTCCCCTTGTTTCTGTACTCTCCTTTTTATTCCTGTTTACTGGGACTATAAAAGGACACTATACGCGAAGCTTGTATTCTCAGTTGAAGAAAGCTTTCTTAAAGCCTACACCTGCGAAATTTTTGTCATCCCAATATCTTTCTCAATCTGTGTTTGTATTTTCTTCCTTTCCTTTTTTTTCTTTTTTTTTCCTTCAATCTCTTTCGTTATTCTTCCTGATTTTTCTTCTTCAGTTTCTCATGATTCATTTCCTTCTTTCATTCAGCCGACATCTTCGTACTTTTATCATTACACAAGGCTTTCACAATATGATGAGTAGGACTCATTTTTATCAATTCTGTGGTTATTTTTTTTAGTCTTCATGATTTTTATATGTTATCTTAAGAGTTATTAATATGTACAGTAAAAAAAATGTCTTCCTTTTCTACATCCTTTCTTGCAACTAGCCTGAACATTTTGAAACACTATCTCTAAAACCCTACGAGTTACAGTACTAGTAATATACTGACCATTTAAAAAATTACCACGCTCAAAATTAATGTGGATCCAGGGGAGACAAAGCCGAAAGTTAGTTCGGAGTTGTAAAGGTTAATCACTCCCACAGAAAAATCAGTTTTTCTCATTGTTATACCTGACGTACCTATTCTATTATTAATAGACTCTCCCACACATAATAAGTAGTAGTGGTAGTTGTAGTAGTAGTAGCGGTCGCCAGTTGGGCTCAGTGATGGTGAGTGAGTCTGTCGGACATTGAAGTATCACAACTAGATTGCTGCGTCATTAACTCTTATTTCAAGTTCCTAACGTTTTGTACGTCGAGCCTAATTTAGGACGACTTATTGAAATACAAGCCTCCACTGTGAAAACTACTCTACAACACTCATGATATTCATTTCACTATTTAAATTATTCGGACTATTGTCCTCATCTTTGTCGCCATATTTATTACAGCGTTTCGGCCGTTGTACGCTCCGGCCTTCTTCAGGTGATTGGAATGTCGAACTGAACCCTTTATTTCGCTCACTGGGGTAGACTGCTCTAGTTCCATGTGCCATGTCTAATGGATGTCAGTTATCAGTTATCTCCTGTTAATTCCCCTCTCCAAGTTCTCCACCGCCTTAACCAGGTATTGAACTCACAACTGTGTTGTTCCTGTCACTGGATCTAAATAACGCCTTTATCCACTGTGCCATGTGTCCTTGAGGACATTACAATCACCTGAAGAAGGCCGGAGCGTACAACAGACGTAACGTTCTAATAAATATGGTGACAAAGATACGGACAATAGTCTGAATAATGTAAATAGTGTACATAATACCTCATCTCAGAAATATAGACAACTATTCATTTCCTCTCATCGCCTTTTTCATTCCTATCTCACGCCTCATTTATATCAGAAATGAGGCAAACATGGGGTGTTTTACTGACACGAGATATTTGCTTCATGGTAAACGGAATGAGATCAATCCTACTCTCGTAGATTAAATAAATGGTTCAGCTCAACATTTCGATGAAGGTATCGAGTAGAATATCTACCTGATGAAGACTGGAGAATACAAGGTCCGAAACATTCTATGTATAACAAACAAGAAGTGTTTCCTAGTCCAAAGGTAAGTGCATATCAGTCAGTTATGTGCCATAACGATACATGATTGACGAGGTAGATTTTCTTTCCCGTAGTAGGTTGCCATAATGGATTGCGACTCGGATTGATGAACCGAAGAGCCGAGTTCGAATTCCAATCAAATACATTACATTCACTTACGTACTAATACCCTTGGAAAAGGTATGAATCCTCTTCTCCCCTACCTATGGGTAAATGGCAGGACAGACTGGTTTCTTTAACCTTGAATGGCAAGTGGTCTACTGCAGAAAGAAATGACAACCAAATGCGGGAAAAAATCTGCCTCGTCACTCATGTCTCGAAAGATACATAATCGCCTAAGCGTGTATCACGCATGGCACATATCTGAGTGACTGACTGAAGTACATATCGTAATTATTTTCTTACCTAAACAATTCCTAAATGAAGCTTCTATAAAACTTACAGGACAAAGATTAAAAAAGAAATAATAAAATTATGTTTGGAATTTAAGGTTGTAAGGCCAAGAATAAAATTAAAGTCGTGGAAATATTAATATCACTTATTGTGAGTTGGGGTCAAATGCAGACCAAGTATTGAACGGAATCCGACAGAATAATAAGATAAAGAAGAAACAAGAAATATTTAACAATCTAACATGTTTCACCTTTATTAAGGGCTTCATCAGAGAACTTTTATTAACTATTACATTAAAATGGTATTATTCACTTTCGTGAAACAACCATATGTGTCTGGATGTGCAGCTCACTATAAGACATAAAATTTATTAAAGAACCATATATATATATATATATATGTATATAAATAAAAAGAAAGAACAGTAAGATATAAAATCCGGTGTTCTTATAGATATTTTTATTTTTACAAAATAGTGCTCAATGTAAATTTACAGAGCATTAATATTATAAATTAATTGATTTAAAATATGTTTTTTTTTTTCGCTACACAGTTCCATTCGCTTGAAGATGAAATGGAACTAATGCTTTAATTTAATTGCAAAATTAAATTCGGGGTTTTTAAAACTCTATTTTTTGAAACATGGTTGGAACTATGTAGCGAAAAAATATTTTAAATCAATTAATTTATAATATATATATATATATATATATATATATATATATATACAATATATATATATATATATATAGAAATATAAAGGCCATACATGTAGGAAATATAAATGAAATATACAAGATATACAGGAAATATCAAGGGCGATATATATATAGAAATATACAATATATATATAGGAAATATACAATATATATGGGAAATATACAATATATATAGGAAATATAAATGGCCATATATAGTAAATATATAAAATATACAGGAAATATAGATGACCGTTTACATAAGAAATATACAATATATATAGTAAATATAAATGACCATATATATAGGTAATATATACTATATATAGGAAACATCAAAAGGGCCATATATATATAGGAAATATACAATATATATAGGAAATATAAATGACATATATATAGAAAATATACAATATATATGGGAAATATACAATGTATATGGGAAATATAGAAGGCGACATATATTGGAAATATACAAAATATACAGGAAATATAAATGATCATATATATAGGAAATATACAATATATATAGGAAATATAACGGGTCATATATATAGGAAATATAAAGGATCTCTCTCTCTCTCTCTCTCTCTCTCTCTATATATATATATATATATATATATATATATATATATATATATATATATATGAAATATAAATGACCATATATATAGAAAATATACAATATTTTTTTTTTTAGAACTACGCACTGATAACTATTCGGTAGAAGAGCATATAAAACAGAATTGTATTGAAGTGATACCGTGTAGGCGAGCAAGCGAATAAGAAAAAATTAAAGTGACAGCTGGATATCCGGAACAAAGCATGCCGGGAATGATTAAGATTTAGGATTAGAGAATGTGAATCTCGAGAGCAGAACGTGATTCTCAGACGGAGACGAGAGTTTCTGCAAAGAAATACTCCAATCTCTTTCCAGGTCAGAGAACACAATCTCTTCTAAAATTAAATTATGCTTGAGAGGACACCAGGTTGTAAACTCTTGGGAAAGATTCTAGAAATTATTTGGAAAGAAATTGAAAATTTCAAAGGTGAATAAATAAATAAATAAAAGTTGGAATGAAAAACGTTGAAATTGATAGAAAGAATGAAAGTAAAATCACGTATCACAGTGAGTCGGGTCTCAGCTAAAAGAGGCTGAAAATTCTCCTTTTAATATTAATAAGAAAATTCCGTTAGAAACAAAGAAAAAAGTGCTGAACTGCTATGTAATATCAATTCTCTTAAACTGCAGTGATTGCTGGACAATTTCCTCACAGCTGAAGAGAAGACCTGTGGTAAAAGAAATGTGATTCTACAGGAGCATGCTGAGAATATCATAGACGGAGCATGTGAGCAATGAGAATCTTTTAAGAAAAAACAGAAATAAAAAGGACCCATTCTGATAATCAGAAAGAAACAATTGGAATTTGGAGGATAGTTAAAAGGGGGGTGCTTGAAGAATTTTCCACCCAAGTGGCATATTGAAAGCAAGAAGAGCAGAGGTAAAGATCTTGTGTAAAATGGAAGGCAAAACAGAAACAGGAGCTACAAAAGATAGGAAGCTGTGAAGAGTCATTATCATTCACCTTCTAAAGGGACGCAGCGTAGAAAAGTAGGTCTCCACGGACAGAATTCCTAATAGAATCCTATAGCGAGACAACGCCATTACGTTCTTTGGGATGAGTACACTCTCTGTGGTAAAAATAACGTGCTACAAGGGTAACCAATTATTTTTTTTAATTATCTTTATTATTCTTAGTTCTCTCGGGGTTTTTTGTGGGGTGGTTTATTTCTAATTCTACAACCACCTTCCCCAAAGTCGGGGGCCTATCATTATTCAATCGTTTTTATATGGTAAATTTTCAGTTGAACCCCATTATTTAGTTCCATCAGTTCTGAATTTAACAAACAGGCCTTTGTACTCTCCGGCCTTCTTTAAGTATCATATTCGGTAACCGTCTAAACTAACACTTTATTCAATTCATTTGGTGAGTTCGTCCCCAACTAAAATGGCCTCGAAGATGGAAAACTTATTTTCCTGTCGGCAACCCTTATGCCACAGACGCAATATCGCAAGCCTATCGCTATTTCCAATTTAAATATTTGAATGAGCCCTATTCTTTACTTCCATTAATACAGACATTTTCAATTAGGACACGCCGTACTACATCCACGGAGTTGAATCATCTTCATTTCTCCCGTATTCCCAATGTAAGCAGATAGTTTTTGACACTGCTACTTTGTGGAACTGATTCCCGTGTGGACGCTTCCATGAAAATGAAAATCTTCCAATCAAATTGCTTTTTCCTGTGAAAATCGAACTCTGTTCGCTGGTTTCCATGAAAGTAACTGTTATGGGACCTTACCCATAATGACTTAATAGACTATTCCATACGTTATAAATACTGCGCCTCAAGAGGAAGCAGGGAGTTCAGCCTGAAGTCGGGTGACCGGCTGACCGGTTGATCGGTTGTACTTTCTGCCTTCGGGCGGGGAGGAACCCGAACGAGGCTACGCCGAAGGGCGGAGTCTCTTTCGGGGAGGTAAACCGACTCTGAACCCATTTATACGGGTTTAAAGGGCATATTTTTAGCCGAGCCCACGGGCTCGGAGATCTCACGGGCTCGGAGATCTCACGGGCTCGGAGATCTCACGTTAAACCGGCCTTGTGCCACATGATACCTTCGTGGGGGCTGACTAAATACTGTTGAGTCTGAAGTCTGGAGTGAGGTCCGTCAGTCGAGTCAGAGGCAGTCCGAAACAGAGTCACGTTCAGACAATTACAAGACATTGGAATAGTGATACTGGTCGAGACTACATTGTTCTCTCTACTAAACCTGATTGTTCATACTAACACGTTCTACTTATCTATATATATTCCTGTTTGTAATATATCTCTGTTATTCCATACCTGTGTTCGAGTTATTCTTTATTGGTTCTACCTTGGATTATCACCGTGGTACAAGGAACCGGACCATAACAGTAACAGACATATGAAATCGTACTATACGCGAACACACAATGAGACACACGCAGCAACACACAGACGAACTCAGAAACTAACCAGTAATTAAAAAAAAAAATAGCCTGTTGTGCCTAATTGGAAAAATCACTTTCTTATCGCTAATTTCTTAGCCAGAGCAAGCCAGAAGCAAGAGAAATCAGTTACCTCCATAATCAATCTTGACATGGAACCAATAATTTCCCTCATATGGTCACAAGCCCAAATCTGCTAAAACACATCCATTGCTAAATTAATGCTTAAATTTTTGTGTGCATGTGTTTGTGAGTAAACTATTTGTGTCGCACGATATAATAAGATATATTTAATGATATTGCGTGTTTTAAGTTGTCGTTCTATTGAAGTTATATTTTGGGAGACAGTTTGATTTCTTTAAGAGATTGTAGGATATTATATGGATTGATGCAGTGAAATAGTTCTTTAATGTTGATTGTTTGGTTGGTTGATTTTTGTTTGGCGAAATATCAACACATCTATGAGTTAGTCAATACCAAAATCTGAATATTTGGAACACAATGTGAATTGCTTCAACTGAATATATCTTGAACGCATATGTATGCCTTCAACTATAGATAAAATATATCGTTGGTCATTTTGCTATAAAATATATTGCTGGTCCGTTTGCTTTAAATATTTATTGTTGGTTGATTGATTTTGTTTAACGGCATATAATATTCTATGTGTTATTTAAAAAAAAAACAATGTGATGGCTTCAACTAAATATATCTTGAATGCAATTGTATACCTTCAGCTACAAATAAAATGTATTGTTGGTCATTTTTCTATAACATGTATTGCTGATAATTCTACTATAAAATTCTACTGCTGGTCATTTTACTTCAAAAATGAACTGTTGGCAATTGCACTATACACACGTAGTTGCTATGAATAGGTATTGATGGTAATTTTTACTATAAATAGGTATTGTTGGTTGACTGATTTTGTTTAACGGCATATAATACTCTAGATACTGATATATACAGATACTGAGAGGTATTGTTTGTATTTTTGCTATAAAAATGTATTGTTTGTATTTTTACTATAAAAATGTGTTTTTATACTTTCATAGTGTTTTGTTTTTGTTTAGGGGTTCAATATTTGCCCATAGTTGGGACCCTAAAAGGTGCTACCACCCTAAGTCAGGGTGGACACGGGAACACCAGCAAGATAGTTGTCGTTCCAAGTTTTTCTCAACCGCCAATCACCCAATCAGAGGTCTTGCTGCCTGAAGTAGTTTATAATGCGATAACAAAATTAATATCGATTTAGCTGCAAGTATTGAACTCACTAAAGTCTTGAAAGCAACATCAAGCGAATAAAACGTGTGGCTCTTGAAGTGGGTTGTCAATCGTCAGATCTCTAAACTGGCGTTACAGAATACCAAAGACCTTTACTAAATAACAGAAGCCACATTACCTAAAGACTTTCGGCAGCAGCAATAGCTAAAATGGATAGTAGATTCAACTTGCCGTCCTGAGTAAACAGCAAGGCCTCTGGTCAGGAGCTTTTGAGGAGCATGGAACCACCTCATAAATGCTGGTGTTCCCAGGTCCACCCTGATCCAGGGTGGTAGCACCTGTTAGGGTCCCAGCAATGGGTAAATAGTTAAACCTCAAAACACTATGAAAGTGTAAAAATTGGTTTTAATACCAGCAAAACATTTTTGTAAACCAGCAATGAATTTTTGAAGAAAAAATATTACCAGTAATAATACATTTTTGCCAAAAGAAAAAAAAAAGAAAGAAAGAAAAACAAAAAACATTGCCAGCACTACATTTAAAAAAAAATGATATTAATACATATTCTATTTATATGAACCTATCCTGAAAATCTTGTCGGCATTAAATAACCCACTGAGGTTGATGTGTCGTAAAGCAAACCAAACCAAACAGATGTCATAATAAAGTTGCCCAGTTGCTTAAACAAGAGGCTAGGAAGGAAGCCCCTTTCGATGCTAGAAAGAACGTTAATAATACACTTGGGGAAACCTATTCTTCTAAAATCTGTTTTCAGAATATTTTATAAATTTCAAGCACTAGTAATAGTAACTGTTCAGTGAATGAATATTTCCTTATAAGGCAACGGTAGTAATAGTAACTGTTCAGTGAATGAATATTTCCTTATAAGGCAACGGTAGTAATAGTAACTGTTCAGTGAATGAATATTTCCTTATAAGGCAACGGTAGTTATAGTAACTGTTCAGTGAATGAATATTTCCTTATAAGGCAACGCTTAATTTCACTATTACATTTTGCATTAATGTGCTGGGAAACTGGAAAGCAATTGTAATCTGTCTCAACTTTATTTTAGTTTGCCACAAGGCCATGCTTATTGGGCAGCCGTTAAGGATCAAACTTAATATAGTTGTCGTATTCTGAGACGTGGTGGCAAAGGTATATCCAATAGAAAGCGCATCCTAGTCAGGCAAAAGATCACAATTTTGAGATACATACTTTATTCTTCGTTTTCTTATGCAGTTCATCACTTTCTGCAGTTCCTTATTCATATATATTTTCAGTTTCTTTCAATTTTTTTCTAAAGAAAACTCTTCAGTATTTCTTTAGTTCTGTTATCATGTCTGTTATAGTGCATTTCATTGTTTTTTTGTTTAGTTCTACTATCATGCACTTGACTGTTTTCATTAGGTTCTATCATATGGCACTTCATTGTTTATTCTAAATGTATCAGAACTTACCTCCTTGTTCTCTTCAGTTCTGTTGTATGATTTATTTTTCTCGGTTCTATCACATTGCACTTCATTGTTTATTTTAAATGTATTATAACTTACCTCTTTGTTTTGCCCAGTTCTATTATCATACACTTCATTTTCTTCCTTTCTATCATATTTTACACTTCATTGTTTTTTGTGGTGGTGGGGGCGGTTCTAGTTTCACTCATTTCACTTTACCTCTAAAGGAAATGTTTCATATTTTTTTTCTTTTTTTTATCTTCAGACATTTTTCATTTATTTTCAGGCTTTGTTTATTTTGCGCATAATATTGTTTTTTTTTAACTTTATTTTATCCTTTATGAGTGTACGCATAGCGTTGTCGTCATCGGCGCGGAAATTAAGATTGGCATGACGACTTAAAATTCGTAACGTTCGTTTTTGCACGAATACCTTTGGGAAAGGTATGAATCCATTTCTTATCCCCTCCAGCGTTAAACATGTGTGTTAAGTAAAAAAAGCATTTTGGGCTTTCTAGATTTGATTGGCAACTAATCTAAAGGGAGGATAACTTTTAATGTAAAAAAAAAAAATGGTTGCGTGTGTGTGTGTGCATCTCTCTTCATTGAAAGCCTACCTGGTAAGGCAATCACTGCTCTATACTCCAGATAAACTAAGAATTTGTCTCTCTCACTGTTGGCTTTGTGACACGTGTGTAAAATTTTCTTCACTTTTTCTTTCACTTTTTACTTCATTAGTGCTGGGTATGACGATAAATTACATCCTGCAGCACGGATTCTGTTTGGGAGATTGGAGATTTTGAGGCGCGTGGAACTACCTCTTTTTTGCTGTTGTTTCTAGGTAGCGTCCGTTAAGGTCCTAGCTATAGGCAAAGAGTGAACCTCTAGCAAAACACCATGAAAGTATAAAAATGCATTTTTATACATTAGAATTACCAACAATACATTCTGTCTGTAGTTGAAAGTATATAACTGCGTTCAAATTATTTAGATTTCGGTATTATATGACCCACAGATGTTGATAAACCGATAAACAAACAATCAATATGAAAGAACAATTACATGACACTAAGCCATATAATATTCTACATTTTCTTAAATCAAACTGTATTCCAAAATATAATTTCCAAAAAACTACAATATAAAACACACACACACACATATATATATATATATATATATATATATATATAACCGCTTTTAGTAATTATCCACACAAAAATACATATGCACAAAAGCTGAATATTATCTACCATGTATTAGATTGTGAAAGGAGAATAACATAACGTATTTTTATTATCTATCCATATTTCTGAGATGAGGTATTGTAACTCTTTACACTATTTACATTTTTCGGACTGTTATCCTCATCGACGTTTGGGCCGTTGTACACTCCGACTTTCCCAAGGAGTCATAGCCTAGTGGATAAAAGCATAGGATGAAGTAATTCAGTCACTTGACCCAAAGAGTTGTGAGTTCAATACCTGGCCACAGAAGAGGTGAACAAAAACTTGGAGTGTTGAGTTACTAAAGGTAATTAACCGAAACTGAGATATCCAGAAAAGGCATGGCACGTGGAACTAGAACAATCTACCCGAGTGGACTAAATAAAGGGTTCGATTCGAAATTCCAGCGTATCTCATCTGAAGGAGGCCAACGTATTTATCCACTGGACCATGTGTCCTTGGAGATATCAGCGTATGAATTTTGGGGACTTAGAAACCTAATGTCTCAGTAAGAGTTGTGAGTTCAATACCTGGCCACAGAAGAGGTGAACAAAAAAACTTGGAGAGTTGAGTTATTAAAGGGAAATAACTGAAACTGAGATGTCCAGAAGAGACATGGCACGTGGAACTAGAACATTCTACGATGGATGAAATAAAGGGATCGGTTCGAAATTCTAATCACTTGAAGAAGGCCGGAGCGTACAATGGTCAAATCATCGGGAATATGACAAGAAAGAGGAGGAGAACAGTCCGAATAATGTAAATAGGGTAAATATTTTTATTACTTAAATTCTCCTAAGAAATTTGAATTTCGCCATTAAATGACCCATAAGGAGTTGATGTGTCGTTAAACAAACAAATCAAGTAAAAAAAATCTTTTCCTTTAGAAGATTTTTCTATGATAGAGTCCACTGAGGAGATGTTACTACAGCTACTCAAAACATTAGGCGTTGCTGGTTGTTTTATCGTAGCAAGTAGGTGTTTACGGGTTGGAGATTTTAGTCTCATACCAACCGGTTTTGAATTCGAAGTTGCCAATTTAGCACATCGCTAGAAAGGAGAAGAATTTGGTGCATAGCTTTCGCGAAAAGGGACTGCAACGATTTCGACTGGAATTCAAACTATGTAAGACCGATTTCGCTTTTTGAGTCGCTTACCATTACACCATCTAGAAGAGCCATTCCATTCTATTTTCTTTTTCTTTCATTTTGTTCCGATTATTTTAAGCCTCCTTCTTTATTATTCAGATCGTTCGTCAATTTCCCAACAACCAGTTCTCCCTCTCCAGTCTCTATAGAGTCCTAAAGCATCTCCGAGTCCTTGAAAAATTATTTTCCTCCTGCCAGCCTCTGTCTCTCTCTGTCTCTCACGGGCAGCATGGAGTGAGCTTCTCACTGCTCTACCGCTATTTCTATGGAAAGTTCTCGCACGAACGACATTCCTTTGTTTCGTGAGTTCTAACCTTCACATCCAGGACCCGCCATGTCACTTATATTTTAGCAAACTGCCCACATTCCAACCTTGGTAAGAAGTAAGTTCCACTCGAACAGCTTCTTCACACGAACCAATGTTCAGTGGAATCGACTCCCCAGGGGATGTTTCCCTGATCAGTACAATCATAACCTGTTCAAGTTTAGGGTTAACCGTTATCTTTCAGTCATATCCGCATAAACTGCACTTTCTATCTCGAGTGGCCTCCGTGTCTTGTACAGAGTGAACCGCACTGTAAACAATATCTTTTCAGTGATTTCTTTTTATTAAAACATTGATTTCGGCAATCCAATCATTTTCATTTGTTTCCTGGTGGTTTTTTTGAACGGAGACTATTTTAAACGAATAAAGTCAAAAGCAGAAAGGTTTTCTTTTTCGAGCTCCTTTTTATTTTCGTTTTTATCACTTCCTCTTTCTTTCCACTTCTGTTTTCGTCTTCTTTTTTTCAAATTTTACTTCCCCCTCCATTTTTCTTTCTGTTTCTTTCATCTTTCTTTTTTTTTCTTTTTCTTTCCTCTTCCTTTTTTCTTTTTCTTTCCTCTTCCTTTTTTCGTTTTCTTTCCTTTTCTTTTTTCGTTTTCTTTTCTCTTCTTTTTTCTTTTTCTTTCCTCTTCCTTTTTTTCGTTTTCTTTTCTCTTCTTTTTTCTTTTTCTTTCCTCTTCCTTTTTTCATTTTCTTTATCGATCTGTTGCTTTCCTCTTCCATTTCTTTTTCTTCTTATTTTTCTTCTTTTATAACATTTTTTTTTTTTGCTTATTTCATTCCCTTTTCTTTTTCCTTTTTTGGTTTAACATTTCTTTTCTTTTCCTTCCCTCTATTCTTCTTTTGCTCTCTACGTTATTCTTTTCTTCGTTTTTTTCTTTTTATGTCAACTTACTTTATGTTTTCCCCCTTCTTTCTTTATTTTTCCTATTTTTTTTTATCTACACTATTCATTTTTTTTTCCTTTTTTTCTTTTTATTTCATTTCTTTTTTCTTCTTTTTTTCCCTCCTCTCTTTTTGTCTTATCTTCATTTTTTTCTTTATTATTACCTTTTCTTTCACCTTTCTAATTCTTTTCTTTTTTTGATTTACTTTTTCTTTGGTCTTTCTTTTTCCGACGTTTTTTCTTTTCTTTTTCTTCCTTTTGTCATTTCTTCCATTCCCAAAGCAATATCAAGTCAATTCCGACATGACTATCTGCTTTAACAATATCGTTTATTGCAATGGCGTCAACTTCATCACACAAAATATTTGCTCTGAATGCATTTTTTGAATCGGAGTGATTTCAAATATGGCCGTTTCTTTCGGGATTCTGAATGCAACCTATTTCATTCCGGAAACTTTTTATTTTTATTTTTTGTCTCTTTAAAATATTTTAAATAGCTTTTTTTTTTACATCACCCAATTTTAAGATGATTATTATTGATTATAAGATGTTCTTTCTTATCGCTCTGGAGAGTTTAAATTAATAACAAAAGGAGAAAGAGAAGAAGTCGACGAGAAAAGAGGACGACGAAAAAATGAAGAGTGAAAGAAAGGAAGAAATTTTGAAAGAAAGAAGGAAAACGAGAGAACTAGAACGGAAAAATATCTTATGTTTAAAAAAAGGAAGGGAAGCAGAAATTGAAAGAAAAAAAAGACCTCAGAAGAATGGAAGGAGAATATGAATCATGAGGAACTGAAGAAGAAATATCAGGAAGAATAAGGAAAGGGATTGAAAGAAAGAATAGAAAAAGAAATGAAAGGAAGGAAAAGACAAACACAAACAAGTAATTATACAAGGTATAGTGTCATTTTATAGTTCCAGTAAACAGAAATAGCGCTCTCAAATCGGAGAGTAACAAAACAAGGGGAGACCACTCTTGATTATTCATAATAGATATATCGAATGAATGATAAAACAAATAAAGAAAAAAGAACTAATTAATGAAAAAGAAATAAAAACAGAAAGAATGGTAAAGGATTCTTTTATTCGGTATCACCCCATGTAAGGCGGCAAAACCACTAAGACGCAAGGGTTTACAGGGCGTGTAAGAATTAGGAACAGAAACTTATATAATGAGCTTAAGGGGGAAAGAGTAATCGGGAGGACAGTAGATAGCGATTGACATTGCTTTTAAATTTTTGCAGATTAATTTTGGCTGGAAAGCAGGGAGCCGGAAGGGATTCCACAAGCGAGAGGTGCGAGAAAAGAAACTTTCAGCATAGAATGTACGGTTGATTTACTGAAAAAGAAACTAAAAGAAAGAAAAAGAAAAGGGAAGTCATAAGAAGAATAAAGAGAGCTGGTCTGATAGAGAGAGAGAGAGAGAGACAGAGAGAAAGAAGGAAAGAGAAAATGAAAGAAAAGGAGGAAGAGAGATTTAAAATATAAGAAAAAGGATACGAAAAGATGAATAATTGCATAAAAAAAAGAAAAAAGTGAGAAAGAAAAAGAAAGAAATAAAAAAGAAAAGAAAGAAAAAGAGAAAGAATGAAATGTAAGGTCGTTAAGAAAGATAGAAAGGAAAATATGTTTCTAGATTTTATTAATCAAATCAATGTTTTCACAATAAAATTCGTATTAACAACTGATCGTTGCAAATTTCTGTGATATATATATATATATATATATATATATATATATATATATATAATATATATATATATATAATTAAGTTATGAAGAACTTGGTAAACCGAATGGGTAATTCAAGGAGGATGGAATCCTGAGAGCTCAATGTGAAAAACAGAGCTAATATTTAATGAAAAACAGACCACTTTAAAGGTACCATTACAATAATTTATTTCACCAAAATCCTTTTAAAGGACTCCGGATCATCAGGTAACAATTCCAACAACGAAATGAAAAGAAAAAATATATATATATGTGTGTGTGTGCGCGTGCGCTACTGCTAGTATTCTATGTGTGTGTACTAGCAGGCTTCGTCTGCTCGCTATCGCTTCGCAAAATAAGATATATTCAGTACTTGAAATATTTGAATCAAAAAATTTTAAATGAACATTTCATTCATAAATTGGCTTGTTATAGTTAAGAAAAGTTTTATAAATAGATACCAACTTGTTGATGACCAAGTAAAATGCAAATTTCAAACACTTTGCAGCACTATATAAGACAATACTAAAGCGAACTATTTTTGATATGAAAATCAAAACAATCCTTTAATAAAAGAACACAAATGAAGGACAGTTACACTATTTACATTGTTCGGACTATCCCCCTCATCGTTGTTGTCATATTTATCAGGGCGTTTCGGTCGTTGTACTCTTGAAGGACACATGGCACAGTGGATAAAAGCGTTACTTAGATCCAGTGAGAGGACCCAAAGAGTGTGAGTTCAATATCTGGTTGAGGCAGAGAGAACTTAAAGAGGTAAATTAACAGCAGATAACTGATAAATGACATCCATTTAACATGGCACGAGGAACTAGAACAGTCTACCTTAGCGAGCGAAATAAAGGGTTCAGTTCGACATTCCAAACACCTGAAGAAGGCCGGATCGTACAACGGCCGAAACGTTGTGATGAATATGGTAACAAAGATGAGGACGATAGTCCGAACAATTTATATAGTGTACATAATACCTCATCTCGGAAATATAGACATATACGGAAGGGCAGTTAATTAATGAAATATACATTTTTAAAATTAATATGCAAATTGCCTAAACCTGAAGAGTGGTATTGCCTAGAATTAGATAATATATAATACAGATATAGAGCTATTTGCATATAAATTACTATCAAGTAATTTGTATGTATTATTTATCATCTCTGAGTTGCGTCATTGTCCTCAACGGACAGACGGGCAACTGAGGAAAATTATACTGAAGAGGTGCCCAGCCCTGGAGAACAGCTGCCCGAGGCCGCGCCCTCCCATTGTACAAGAGGGTGGGACCAGTGCTCGCACCGTGGCCAGCGCAACCGACAGCTGCGTGGGGTTAGGGGAATTTTTGACCCTGCTCGGGTGCATTAATCCGACCTTGTGTCACATCTCATTCTCGTGGGGGAATGAGTAAACACCGCATATAAATTACTATAAAATAGAGTTGGGACTTTTTAAGCTCAGGGCTTTTTAAGCTGCTCGGCCCAGCGGCTAGGATCAGAGTGTAGTACGCTGCCTTTGTGAGCTTCCGAGTCGGCGTCTGTCGAACTCTCTGCATTAGCAGAGAGGAACCCGGACGAAGCTTTGCCGAAGGGCAAGTTTTCGCCCGGGGAGGTAGACAGGGCCTGAATCCGTCAAGGCGGGTTCAAAAAGGCTATATTTTTGGCCGAGCCTACGGGCTCGGGCATACCCACATTAAACCGGCCTTGTGCCACATTCTATCCTCGTGGGTGGATTGATAAATACTAAGCTCAGAATTTGTTGGAAAATTGTGCTCCAATTTATAACTATAGATTCCGTAATGTAGATTTTACTTAATTTGCTGTTATGTTTCTCTAACTCTTCAAATGTTAAATGTATAATTAATTCTAATTTCTATTTTCCCACACTGTATTAATTTTATCTTATAAATTGTCCCCTGTTCTGTCACCCATGTAATAAAAATAATTGTTTGTACGGAAAATAAGGATCTATGTACATTGTCTTTAAATTAAGTGGCAGCAGAAGAATTATCGTTTAACTTTTAAAAGGTAATCTTAAACAATAATTCAATGTGTAAATGAAGCGATCAATTTTGAGTTCATCTGTATCGCATCTACTTGTGGAATAACACAGTATTTCCACCTACATTTTACGCGCGCGCGCGGATTGCACCCCTTCCTCTCAGATTCAGCTACACATAGCAGTAAACAGCCACTTTTGGCTGACGTGGGGAAGGTTGCTTACTAGCTACTCCTGATATCTGTCTAGGACGGAGTTTGAATTTTTCCCGCGCGTTTCTTGACGTCACAGACGAACAGCGTTTTCAACTCAGTTGCTTCCCGATTTTCAAGCTAGCAGGACAACTCATTTATTCCGTGCCCCTAACCCATACGCGGGCCGGAATATCTTAAATAAGCAAAACTTCAACATGTCGAAATTATATTTTTCCAAGACTCATTCTCGTCTTGATGCAAACAGCATGTCGAACTTTTCTCCGTTTTCGACTAGAAAATGTAGAGTTCTACGACACTGTCGACATTATATTTTTCAAAGACTCATTCTCGTCTTGATGCAAACTGGTTTTTCGAAGTTAGCCGCAATCAGAGCTTAGGACCAACAAGTCGGCTTATTTATTCCTCGTCAGTTAACCATAATACAGACAGGGATATCTTAACAGCAAATAATTCTTCGTCCCTTTTGGCTCGTTGTGCGTAATCTCTTCAAGACGATGCAACTAACGGCAAATAATTCTTGTTCGAGCCTTGCCTTCGTCACATCACCTTTTTCGACGACTATTTCCTCTACCTAAGGCTAAGATCTCATTCGAACTTGCCTTTCGTCCATGACCAGGGAACTTTGAAACCTTCAACAGTTAAGAATGAGAACTTCTCATATCCGTTGAACTCTAAACATTATGAACCAGTACCTTAAAAATATAACATTACACTCACACTAACAAAACTCGCAGTGAGTATTTTCTTTGTTGTATGTATAATATTCCGTATAAATTGACTGTTCTGGAACTGACTTCCTGAAGAACTTTTCCCGCCTTAGCCATCTTGGTTTTCTGTTTTGGCGCGGAACTCTGACATTCCTTCAGTGACCTCTTGACACAACCTTTTCATTAATTGCAAAGATCCAGTAACTTTACTGATGGTCTCCACTGTCGAGAAAATTTACTTGTTTAAAAATAATAAAAGTTTATATTTGTTCTTTTACCAGACGCATTTTGTCATTTAATCCAGGCTATCTATACTTGTATTATATTTATGCACTTGTTGAATGACCCCTTCTCCTCACTAAGATCACTCACTCTATATTTTTACTTTGTTTGTGGATTCGGTAGTTTTGTGTAGTGTCTGGCACAAGGCCACCTTTTAATAAAC
Organism: Acanthosepion pharaonis; assembly: GCA_903632075.3. Taxonomy (NCBI): domain Eukaryota; kingdom Metazoa; phylum Mollusca; class Cephalopoda; order Sepiida; family Sepiidae; genus Acanthosepion; species Acanthosepion pharaonis. The sequence continues at coordinate 2,038,461 of CAHIKZ030000558.1, read as the reverse complement.
CAGCACTGCACGCTACCGGGTCCGCAACATACTCCTTCAAAGCTGTTGTGATGATGGCTAAACCAAGAGTCCTTCACAGGAGTTAGCTTAAATGCCACCAGGCTGGGCGGCTATTAAGCTAGTTTATAATAAAATGTGCACTGCAATTTTGAATACAAAAGGAAAATAAGATTTACTCCCCTTGAGCCATGAAAGCCACGATAACGGCTAGTGTAATATATCAATATATATTTTTGACCTCGCATAATCTGGCAACCCTGAATCTTTTCTGAAAGTTAAAGTGGGGGGTGGGTATAAGGTCAGAATTAAAAACAGACTTGTTGGTATGTCTTGAACGTTCAGAAAAGAGGTAAGACTTTTCTTAAAAATCATTTAATCATCAGTTTTTTTTTACCATCGCCTGAAGAAGTACAATCATATTATTGAAACATGAAAGCTTTTGTGTACCGATTTCAACGCGGTTTTATTAAAATCTCTTAATAAAAAAAAAATAATAATATACTGCTCTACTTTGTATTGAGCACTTTTTGAAAAGCAAATACTAGAAACAGTAGAATACTACTCCATCCGTTCTTTCTGTCATTTGTGTGTGTGTATATATATATATATATATATATATATATATATATATATATATATATATATATATATATCTCGAATGAGTTTAAGTTTATAATATCTATCCTTATTAAACATATTGATAACATCTGTTACTAGCCTACGGGACTAAAAAAACTACCATCATTGCCTTCTAATTGGTGTTGGTTGAGTATCTCTATAAAGGATATCACAGTCATATCCAATGTAGATCTACATTCATCAAAATAAAATTCCTATCAATACGCTAATACGGAGTCTTTGACATTCTATATCTTGGTTCTCTTTTGAGAGGATGTCTTTTTTTTTACAGCACATGACAACCTTTACTTGGAATTAAATGATAAATATCAATAAAAATATACTATACGTTTAAAAACTAGCGACCCCACCATTAGGCAATAAACTCTCAGAAAACCATATAAGTCATTATAAATATTTCTAATAAAAACACATACTACTGGAATATATTACTCGTGTAAAACATCCTGTGCATTTTTCCAGGATCGATTGTATGATACGAATTTTATTGCAAAAGCGTTGACTTGCATAATAAAATATGACGAAGAAAGAAAACAGATAGAAAAGAATGAGAAAAATAACAACAACGACAATGGTAGTAGTAATTCTCAATTGCTTTATTCTCATATCAACAAGATACAAATAAAAAAGAAGCGCTTGGCCCCTAGCCACTGAGCTGTTTATATAACACCGGAGGAGGTAACATATGTCCTCCGGTGTCTGCCTGTGAAAGTCCCCCATTATCTAATGAGACCTTCCGTTTCGACTCTACAGAATGAAAGAAAGAAAGAATAAAAAATATGAAAGAAGGACGGAGGAATGAATAAAAAATTGAGTTGAAGAAAAAGGAGAGAAAAATAAAAATGAAATTAAAGGAAGAAAAAGAACAGGCGTTTGAAAATAGAAAAAAATAAAATGTTAATTAGATTTGAGAAAAAAGAGAGGTGGGGAAAAAAGAAATAGGGAAAATTATTAACATGTAAAAAAGATAAAATCAAAAGGAACAAAAAAGAACAATTTCATTAAGCAGAAATAAAAAAAAAAGAAAACAAAATGAGGAATGAAAATTAGGGAATAAAAGAAAAAAAAACTAAGAGAATAAGTGAACTAAATAAAAAAATGTTAAAACCATGAATGAAAAAATTAGCCGAAGAAGAAAATAACTTAAAAAGTGAAAAATTCTAAACAAGGAAAGAGAATAGCCACAAAGATCAATAATGGAACAAATGAAAAAAAAAAAAAAAAAAAAAAAAATGAAAACAGAAAGAGAAACATAAAAACAACAACAAAAAATCTTCCTTTTAGAAGCAGACTTCAAGATCGTTTCTGCGCATGACAGGCAATCGAAAATGCTTGCAAAGTTGGATACCACCCGCCTAAACCAAAACAAGTGGATGTTGAAGAACTGTAGTTTTATTACTCAAAAGATTATTCGATTAATTGGAATAACAGAATAACATCGCTTTAACTCGGGGAAAAAAGCCCAGCTCTTAAGTTAAAGCTTCGGTAGCAAGTTATTATGAAACGCCAGAAACTTATCTGTCATTCAGGTTCTTTCTTTCTTTCTTTCTTTCTTTCTTTGCTTTTTTTTTTTTTTTTTCTTTTTTTTTTTTTTTTTTTGTCGAAATGCACTCGATATTTAATGTCCGTTATACAGTGTTTTGCACTAGTTATCTATCTATCTATCTATCTATCCTATTTGTTGTCTCTCTCTCTCTCTCTCTCTAATATATATATATATATATATTTAATGTCCGTATATATATATATTTTTAAAAGAACTGAAATCAATCCTAAAAAAAGTGAACAAGGGATAATCTTCTCTCTTAAAAAAAAGACCGGCAATGAACTGGACGATAGCTGATCTATCTATCTATCTATCTATCTATCTATCTATCTATCTCTCTCTCTCTCTCTATATATATATATATATATATATATATATATATATATAAGAACTATATATATATATATATATAAAAAGAACTGAAATCTAATCCTAAAAAAATGAACAAACCTTCTACTGTTAAAAAATCCACGAAGGAGTATGAACTGGACGATAGCTGAATCTATCTATCTATCTCTATCTATCTATCTATCTATCTCATTCTTTATCTATCTAAACTTTCATACGTATCAAATGCTACTAATTTGCTTAAGTGATATTTCAATCCCATCCAGACATTTCGATACCATTTTGCCCCATCTACTCACCCTCCACGTTGATTCCATTCTAATTCTACATGTTTTTCCTTTTGAGAATCCATTCTCCTTTTACATTCCTAGTCAGTTCTCTCTCTCTCTCTCTCTCTCTCTCTCTCACCTGTTTGGTTCCACCCCAATGACAGTTAGGCGATTCCAGTGTTTTCATCAATAATCGCTGGCAATTTAATATCCAAAGCGACTCTTAGAAGGAACGTATTCAGTAACTGGCCCGAAATTATTTACTCTTTGGAATGCAGGTCAGGTTTTAGGGAGGAGGCTTAAATTGGTTCCACTTTTATTAGGCTCTAGACCACAATTCTCAAAACACAATCGAAATTCATCTCTGTTCACTTTCATGAGGAATCTGTCTCACACACACATGAACACATACACGCGAGTAAGATCAAGCTCATACACACACACACGTGTTTTTATAATAAAGGTAGGCATTCGCTACTTGATATACTGTAGAGTGAGAGGCTTATTGGCTCTGTAAAGGTTAACAATGATTGCAAAAGCTTTACGTTTGGTTACGTACTGACTTACGTTTCTTTTCAAATTCTTACTTATCCAATTTCCTCGTCAGAGATCCTGGCATTCCGGGGTACCAGATATATTTCAAGATATACGGTGAAAACCAGAGACCGCAGGGATTAGTGGATTCATGCCAGTTTAAATAATAGTACTGAATGAACAATGGAATTTATTCCTGATCACGCACACACAATCGCACATACATATTGCTCGCCCTATTTTTCACTACTTTTTTTCAAAGTACACACTGCCCAACCTAGGGATTGAAATCACAATTACTCTATCACCAAATTCGCGAACCAAGACTTAGTGGATTAAAGCCTTTGTTCGTAAATTTGTTGACAAAATAATTGTAGGTTCAATCGCTTTACCTGGTCTATTTATTAAATAAGAATTCGACAACATATCCCTAAATATGGGCAGTGGAACGAGAACAATCTCTTCACCATAGATTAAATAAAGTGTTCAGTATGAAATTCCCTGTAGGTTACCCGGATCGGCATACACCTGATGAAGGTCGAAGGGCACAGCAGTTGAAACGTTGTCATAATAATAACAATGATAAAGAAAATAGTCAGCATGTAATAAATAATGAAAATAATAGCACCAGGAATTCGGACATTGGTTTCAACCACGGCCTCTAGACGACTTCGGAATCTCCTGCAACTCTTCTTCCTTGTTTAAGTTGGTGAATCTTTACCTTCAGTTCATATTTCGTGTTAATGGGAGTTTTATTGGTTTCTCGCTCAACTGCACCCCCACATAATAACCAAGGGATCGGGGCAATAACATAACGTCGATGACATCAAATATTAATCACTCTTTCATACAAGTTTCCTGACAAAGTACTGCGTTTAATTTTTTTTAACTTAATTTTTCTTGTGTTCTTATAATTTTCTTCTTGCATGATTTAAATTATGTAGAAATTGTGTAAATTTCTGTATTTTTGTGTATGTCTGAACGGTTTCGGCTATACATTTAGCCAATATCAAGGATTGTTTTATGTATGTACCTATAGTAATGCTTTATTTGCCCAACGCGGTCAGCATATTGTTTCAAAAATGAAACATACTTATAACTCTCTCTCTCTCTCTCTCTCTCTCTCTCTCTCTATATATATATATATATATATATATATATATATATATATGTATAAAACAAGCCCTACATTCAGTTAAAAGTAAAAATAAAATCATTTTTGATAATGGCTAAAAGTGTATCCAAAAGCGCTGTGATATACAAAACATTTGGACAATTTTTACATAATTTACTTCCTGAAAAGAAGAAAATTATGAAATCACAAGAAAAAATTAAATAAAAAACTTAACCGCAATACCTTAATGAACCTATATATATATATATATATATATATATATATATATATATATATAGATAGATAGATAGATATGTATAGATACACCTAGTGAGCCAGACAAAACTACCTAGGTTTCACCTAAACGGATCGTCAGAAACGAGTCTAGTTATCTATCTATCTATCTATCTATCTATATATCTATCTATATATCTATATATATATATATATATATGTGTGTGTGTGTGTGTGTGTGTTATGTAGTATTTAAAACTCCGACTCTCAATTGCGGCATTTCAAATCTTATATATTTGCTTTTCTGCCATAAATGCAAAAAAGGAAATTATGTTGGGGAAATTGGAAAAAATTCAGTTCAATAACCATAAAAAAAGAACAAAAAAAAACATCAGGAACAAGACAATTTACCTGTCGCTGCTCACTTCAACCAACCATTTCATAGCGTCGGTGACATCAAATGCGTGCCTTTAGCGTCTTCATTCAAAAGGCCGAGAAGAAAGCCCCAGATCGGAGTTGAAATTTAATTTGAAAATAAATTCAAGCGTCGAGGGATTGAACAGGGATTTAGGTTTACACAGAGATTATCATTTCTACCTCTATCTAGAGGTTAGATACCTCTAAACCAGCAACATTCCTAGGAAGAGTAAGTCCTACTTTTATGTTTAATCCTCGTATTGTTGATAAAGTACACAGGCGAGTTGGAAAATTCCCACATAAAAATCTATCTCATCGTGCCTCAATTCAGTCAAAATATATAATAAATATAAATTTTATTGACAATATGGCATCATTTTGTTGGCTTTTATTCTTGAAATTTTGTTAACCGGCCTATTAAATCTTTCTCCCCTTCCCTCTCCCTCTGTCTCTCTCTCTATATATATATATATACTGTAATATATATATATATATATAGTCGACTTTCTCGTCGAGTTCGACGTATGAGGGTCATGCAGATCAGTTACCAGAAAGAAGATGAATCCAAATGTCGCCTCAGTGTAGACTTTTATATATTTTTATATCTATATACGTTCTATCTCTGCTTTTACCTACCTAAATAACATACCTTAAAAGAAAGTAAGTATACACCCCCCATATATATATATATATATATATATATATTTGATTATAGTGGTGAAGGTTTCGTGCAAGACCATCCACACTTTTTGAAGGGCCGAATACAGAGATCTGGTGCACTACGTGCCACAAGGTCCCCAAACGACCCTTCGCAGGTTTTGAATTCAAAGTTGTCCTTCTCCTAGACCAGTTGCCATCCAAGGCTATAGAACCCAGTCTGTCTCGTTATTTACCCATAGCTGGAGGGAGAAGAAGAGGATTCACACCTTTCCCAGGGGTATTAGCACGCAAGTGAATGTAATGGATTCGACTGGAATTCGAACTCGACTCTGCGATTCCTCAATTCAAGTCGCTATCCGTTACTCCAACGTGCCTCCTCTCTATATATATATAGAGTGACGAATTCCTGTCACTATTTCTTGTTTTATATAAGTAACATGTTCTTTTAAAAACAGATTTCATTAAATGTGACTGACAAATCCTTGTTAATCTTGCATTTACAAATACCATTTTAAAGTCTGTGCGAGTTTTTTTGAGTGTCTGAATGAGATTAGCGTTGATCGACGATAGACACATCGGCTGCTAACATTAATATAATGAGTTCTGTTGTTCGACTTGAAGACAGTGGATTTGTAAAAGTTGGAATTAAGTTGTATATTTGTTAATTCATTCGATCGTGCTCATGCGTATGCAATCGTGTATAAGTCTAAGAACAAGCACTGAAAAATCGATCTCCCTAATTTTGGCAAAATAAAAAAAAAGTTATTTATTATCTTTTTTTGTTTGGGATGTTTTTCTTTTTTCATTTTCTATCATTTCTATCATTTTTCTATCATTTCTATCATTTCCTACTCTGAGATTTTTTTAAAATAAAAAAAAAGTTTCAGTATTACGTTCACAAGTCTAGTAATAAATTAGGTTTGTTGGGCTTCCACATCGGTAAAACGGCTAATTATCTGTCTATATTTCTGAGATGAAGTATTATGTACACTATTTACATTATTCGTTCTATTGTCCTCATCTTTGTCGCTATATTTATTACAACGTTTCGGCCGTTGTACGCTCCGGCCTTCTTCAGGTGGTTGGAATGTCGAACTGAACACTTTATTTAAATGTAGAGAAAAGGGAATCCGCCCTCTTTGGGTCCAGGTTGAGATCATGGACAAAGAACACCATTGGAAAATTCGTAAACTTAAAGAATCAGCACTTATGCTAGGCCACAAAAATCTCCTGAGCCGACCAAGCATAGAAATGAATACAATATGGGGACCAGTAATAAGGAGTGCCAGAGAAAAGCAATAATAACAATTGTGAGTTCAATACCCGGTTAAGGCAGTGGAGAACTTGGAGAGGGGAATTAACAGGAGATAACTGATAACTGACATCCATTAAACATGGCTCGTGGAACTAGGACAGTCTAGCCCAGTGAGCGAAATAAAGGGTTCAGTTCCATATTCCAACCACCTGAAGAAGTCCGGAGCGTAAAACGGCCGAAACGTTGTAATAAATATGGTGAGGACAATAGTCCGAGTAATGTAAATAGTGTACACAAATCTAGTTCAATATCATTTACACTATTCACATCCGGACTATTTTCCTCATTCTTTTTGTTGTTGTCACAACGTTTCGGTCGTTGTGCCCTCTGGTCTTCATCAGATAATCCGGATAATCTAAAGGGAATTCCAAACTGAATTCTTTTTTTTTTGTCATTCTATGATGGATAAATTGTTCTCGTTCCACTGATCATGTCTAGGGATGTCTCGTCTAGTGCTTACTTTTAGTAGTGCTACTTTTTTCCTAGCCCTGTTTCCACTGAGTACGAGTACACACGACCCGGCCCAGGGATTGAACTCACAATTACTATGTCATCAAATTTCCGAATCACAAGGCTACAATCCAGTCACGAATGTAATTAATGATAACTCCCCATCCCAGAAATTCAGAGTGCTATATATTTATATAAAGAAATACATCGCAAATATATAGACTAAAAGAAAGATATTTGAGGAACAAAATATCCCATGTACCTGAATATGTGATCATATTATTATCTTGCATAATAATATGGTTTCCATGACGTTATATATCCTTCACCAGTTTTTCAAACTCTGATTCTGTCAACTTTTCTACTGTTTCATTTTAGCAGTTTTTACAGTTTTTATTGCTTCACAGCAAACTTTGCTTGAATATTCTTTTCTGTTGCATCTCTTTTGGTTATGGACCATAAACTTTCTTTTGGATTAATGTCGAGAGATACTGAAGGCTTTTCTAAAAAATGGTGTCATGGAAAATTCCTTGGACAAAGTAAGCAATAGTTGGCAGACAGTGAAAGAGCATTGATTGCAGGGATATATTCTTGGACTTACATCTTGGTGGTTCTGTACTAATGCAAGGACAGCTTCTCCAAGAATATAGAAATATTTTTCATTAAATCGTCAATTTAGTAGGCATCTATAATTTTACTACTAACAGACATAGCAGCAGGAGTAGTAGTAGATTTCGCCCATTTTAAAATGGTTTTCGTCCTGGGTATGAAGATAAACTACATCTGGCAGCAAAGCCTCTGATTGGAGGGTGGGGTGGAACCGCCTCATAATTGCTTTTGTTCCTAGGTCCACCCTGACTTAGGGTGGTAGCATCTGTTAGAGTCCCAGCTATGCGCTAATAGTGGACCCCTCTCAGTTTAGATAGGGAACGATTACATTCACTTCATACTAATACCGTGAGAATGCATTTCAACCCTTGTATTAAGTGTAAATATCAGCACTGTTTGGGTCCTTCAGATAGCAAAAGGGCTCGTGTAAGAAAATATTTTAACGGAAAGTCTGGGTAAAGGACGACGTTCGTGTGTTGGATTGGCTATGCTCCCTGTTAAAGAACAAAGAACAAATCGATTTGCTTCAGAGATATGACACTACGATCCTCAAGGGATCTACAGGAACAAATGATATTAATAGAAATTAAGGTTAAATATTATCCAGTATTTCAGAATCAGTGTAAGAAAAGTATGCATCCAACAAACCTGTGATAATTTACGCAGGAATTTCAACCATTTAAATGTTTTCGCTGAACCTCAAAAATATTGACTTTTACACAAAACGATAAATAAACACATGAAGTAAGCGATACGATGCGCGGGCAAATGTAGCACTTATTGACATAGAAACCGGTGAACCAAGTTCAACTGAGTTCAACCGATTTCAACCGAGTTCAGCCGAGTTCAACCGATTTCAACCGAGTTCAAATTTCCTGTTTGTTTTGCTTACTTTCGTAAATATACGCTTGGGAAAGGCCTGAAGACATCCCATTTCCCTCCAACTATAGCAAGGTAGATCAGGGTGTTTTGGCTTGGGTAGCAACTAGTCTAGGTGAATAATGGCGGAATGCAATGCGATAAAAAAGGCAACGGTATAACCGTATCACTTTTTACCCTTACGATGTCATGGCTATCCACAGATAATGAAGAAACAGAATCTGTAGAATGTTATGGTGATTTTATAAGCATAGCTTAGATGTAGCACAAGGCCTAAAGTATGGAGCACCCAGTGAGGTTCTAATTCAATATTCAGTTGTAACTAATCAATCGAGAGGAGCTTGCTAAACATTACGTCGAAGTGCCTAGTTATGATCGATTATCCCATTAAAATATATTGCACCCCCCAAAAAAAACAACAAATTATGTTGGGTTTTTTATACTAAAAATAACACAGTACATTCATAGTAGCAGGTTACTGTTAAAATAATTATGATGAGGATTTTCTAAGCGTAGCTTAGATGTGGCACAAGGCCTGGAGCACTGGGTACTTAAATATTTGTATCTATAAAAAGAATGTATAAACATAAAAATGTCTTAGAATAGTTGTCGGGCTTTGTTCATTTCATAATGTGTGACGTCATTTGTTTACATTTGGATACGCTTTGAGCAGTTATGAATGTACGTGAGAGATTCATGGAAGATTGCAATTTAAAAACAGTAAAATCGACCTTGCTAATCGAACAATCCTCCGTGGCTCGATCGGTCAAGGCATGTCAGGCTATATGGCGGTTCCGTATAGGATACAGGTTGGATTCCTGTCGGACGACAAATATTTTCTATGAAAATTTCTCGGACATTCAGTAAATGTTTTTAATACTGTTTATTATAAAACAGAGCATTTACTTAAATATTTGTATCTATAAAAAGAATGTATAAGCATAAAAATGTCTTAAAAATGAACATTGCTACTTTCTTCACAAGATTCTCAAAGAGTGATAGTCGCCATTACCAAAGAAAACAAATGACTAACGCTATGTATTTATTTGTGCCATGTTCAGCGCTCTTTTAGGAGCTTAAAATTATTGTTCGTCCTATTAAATATTTCCTCCTTATGGCGCTATAACTTCATGATCAACCTGATTTGCTTATTTACCGTCCATCCACATGACTAGTTAATTTGACAAACGACAGGAATTTAACATCATATGTAAAAAAAAACACATCAAAGCAAAAAATTGAACGAAATATCGTGTGTATGCTGAAGACGTTTTGCTGTTTCTTGTTTAGTAACTAGCTATTCTTCGTATTTGGTGTGTTATATCGCTCCAGAAAGTGGATGATCATGGCTCTTTACAGCTTTCTATCCTTCGTAGCTCTTGGAGGAGGAAGTTGAGAAACGGGAGTGAACGATAAAAATAAAGGAATTCGCGGGCTTGTTCATAGTTGTAGCAGTAAAAATGACGAGAGTTGAAATTTTAATTAAAGACCAAATTAAAACAATCCAACGGAATGACCTCGACTTAGAAATCGGTTAGAAGGGCCCCGAAACATGAATGGGGCTTTTAAGATTAAATTATATTGTGAAATTATTCATCATGGTATCACTCCCTTTTTCTCTCCTTTTGTAGCTCCATCTCATATCCCAACAACTTCCTTTCTTTCTCTTTCTCTACTTTCTCTCCACAATTTCTCTCCCTTTCTTAACTTCATTTTCTGGGCTCAGTTTCTCCCCCTCACTTAATATATGTCGTATGATTTTTTTCTCTCTCTTTTTCTTTACTTTTTCTGGTCAACTTCTCTTTATCACTCGCTCTCTCTCCCCCTCTCTCTCTCACTCGTTTCCATCCTTGCTCAAAAATGTTTCCCTTCACTCTCTCTCTCTCTCTTTTTACTTTCTCTTTCCACTTTCATTCTCTCTCTATTGTCTCTCTCTCTCTTACTCAGTAACTCTCATAGAACTCCCGCTCCCTCCGTTTCATTATTTTCACTTTCTCTCTTTCTCTCCCTGTTTCTAACTCAATATCTCTCAAAAAACGCCTCTTATGTCTCTGTCTCTTTTTTTTGTTCACCTTCTCTCTCTTTCCTTCTCTTTATACAATTCTGCCCGCCCCCTCTCTTCATTTTTCACGTTTTGTCTTCCTCTGCGTCTCTCTTATCCAATATATGCAATTTTCTCTCTCTTGACTTCTCTTGTCCAACTTCTCTCTCTCGTTTAATAACTTTCCTAAAACTTTTGTTTATCTTTTACAATCACTTCCCACTCCCTGATTTGGCTACTCAATGTTCCACTCTGTTCCTTTTACTTCGATACGTCCCGTGAGTGGCAAATTTTCTAAGCTTTCTTTCCTCATTTCCGAGAAATTTCAACTGCTTCTTTCTGATTCTAAATATTAGTGTCCTTTTTGTTCCTATTTTTAGAAACTTCCTTATTGCCCAGACACCCCCATCCTTGGTATTCCCAGCATCATTCTAGACGACCACATCTTTTTTACCTCAGATCTCGTTTTCATGTGTGACGAAGTTGTCCAGCATTTACTGCCAAAGTAGAGGACTGACCAAACAGTTCAGCCGTCTTTTCTTTGCTTTTCAGGTTTTGGTTTGGTTTGATTTACGGCATATCAACCTCAAAGTGTTATTTAATGTCCAAAAGATTTTTATTGCTGGTAATATTTCTTTTGCAAATAACTGGTAATAATGTATTGTAGGGAATAATATTTTCTTCAAAAATGTATTGCTAGGAATAATTTTTCCAAACATTTATTGTTCGTATTAAAACCTATTTTTATACATTCATACTGTTTTAACCCATTTGGGAAGGGGGTAACTATTTGATCATAGCTGGAACCCTGACAGGTGCTACCACCCAGGATCAGGGTGGACCTGGGAATACCAGCAATTAAGAGGTGGTTCCACGCACCTCAAAACTTCAGAGGCCTTGCTGTCGGACGTAGGTTATCGTCATACCCAGGACAGTTGCTTTTCAGGAAATTTTCCTGTTTCTTAATACTATGCTTAGCCTTTGGAAGGCACCTTTGGCTATTTCAATGCGCCTTCGGATTTTGATGTTACAACTCAAAATTCAGAAGTTAGAAAATGACTTCAATGAAACGAAGATCTGTGAGTATTTAAACGTTCCATGTTATGTTTTTTTCTTATAGAAACTTTCTTTTTCGATTATGTTGTTGCTGATGATAAAAATGTAAAAAGAATGACTCTATTCATTACAATCGTTGACATCTCGACCTAAATGAAATATATATTTAGAGACTGGTACACTTATTGTTGGGATTCTAAGAGAATTCTTTATTTGCCTCTTTTACTGCAATTTGGGAAAATCTTTTGTATGCAATGTGACAGTAATTAGTAATTATTGGCTTGTTTGAATGACGCATCGGACCAGAAAAAACTCGCTGAATAAGGATGTCGCTTGTTGATTTTGCATCAGTTAGCCTTGTGTTGAAAATGCGGGGCTGCAATCTTAGAGATGGCAGGGGAGTTCTTTCACAATCGGCATCTTTTAGACATACGGGGATCGTTCAAAATGCTATAAGCCTCACTCAGAAAAAAGAGACATAGCTGAAGATGTTTGTTGTGGCAATACACTACCACTTCTTATAAAACTAGAAAAACTAATTAATATATCTGTCTTAATTTCTGTGCAGGTGAGGCCCATACGAAGGTGAGGAGTGTGCGACAAATCCAGAAATCGATACAACAGAGGCCCAAGCAGTCATACATTATCTGCCAAAGAAAGGTATGGCACCCAAGGAAATCAATAAGGACCAATGGTGCGCACATTTGCTGAGAACTCTCCTTCGTATGCAACTGTGAAGAATTGAACTGCGTGTTGGTCAGGTCACGCTAAAACCTCAACCACTCAAGCTGATATTATTCACTGTATGGTTTGGGATGAGAGACGTCTTGTTGTCCAGCAGATAGCTAAGTCCATGTTTTAGTTCTGGTTCGGTTCGGTTCATACAGTTTTCACAAATATCTGGTGGATATGCGGACTGTCTGCAAGATGGGTCCCAAGAATGCTGACACCAGAGGAGAAGTTGAAAAGGGCTGACATTTCAAGCTCTCACTTCCAGGCTGACCTTGAAAATTTCCACCACAGATTAGTAACTCAAGATAAACCTACTTCAGATATTTGTCTTAATTTCTGTGCAGATGAGGCCCATACAAAAGTGTGAGATGTGCGACGAAACTAAAAATGGACAAGATAGAAACCCGAGCAAAAGAAAGGTATGGCATCCAAGGAAATCAATGAGGACCAATAGTGCACACACTTGCTGAGGACTCCCCTTCCTATACAACAGTGAAGAATTGGGTTGCGTGTTTCAAGGAGGCAAAAAGAAGACCCTTGGTCAAGTCACCCAAAAGCCTCAACCACTCAAGCTGATATTATTCATCGTATGGTTTGGGATGATAGACGTCTTGCTGTTCAGCAGATATCTAAGTCCATAGGTTGTAGTTCTGGTTCGGTTCATACAGTTTTCACAGATATCTTGGGGATATGTGACTGTCTGAATGATGGGACCTAAAATGCGGATACCAGAGCAGAAGTTGAAAAGGTCAGTCATTTCCAGAACTCCCTTCCAGGCTGACCGTGAAAATTTCCACCACAGATTAGTAACTCGATAAAACTTGGGTTTACTACTTCGAATCTGGATCAAAGATTCAAAACAAACGGTGGAAACACTCTAGTTTTCCACCCGCGAAGAAGTTTATGCAGACAGTTGGCAAAGTGATGGCTTCTGTCTTTTGGAATTCCGAAGGCATAATCAAGACAAAATATCTGGAAAAGAGAAAACAATAAAAATACAGAACTCTGCATCGATATTAAGACAACTGAAGGAAGCAATCAAGTTGAAACGCAGAGGGAATTTGAGTGCAGGTGTGCTCTTGCTCCATGATGACGCATCCGTTCACACAGCTCAGATGACAGCAGCTGAATCAGTCAACTGTGACCTTGAATTGCTACCCCATGTTTCTTATTCACCAGATTTAGCTTCAAGTGACTTATTCCTGTTTCCTAAACTCAAAATAGTTTGAAAGAGTTGGAAAACAGAAACATTACTAAGGATTGGGAACAACAGAAAGAATAATCAAGACGACAATAGGTAACGATTGATTATTGCATTTCAATTTTTGAAGATCAAATTTAATTGGAAAACATGAAACCGGAAGAGAGTTTTACAAGTGAAAGTGTTAGCATAGAACATACAGATACTTCCAGCCAATTCAACTGTAAATTGGTGAGACCTAGCTGCCAATCTAGTAGTGCGCTTAAATTCATATAGTTTAGGTAGCATAGCGAATAGCTCAACTGAATATACAAACCATTACATTATCTATATATATATATATATATACACATTACATTATATATATACACACATTATATATATATATACACACACATTATATATATATATATATATATATATATATATATATATATATATATATATATATATATATATAGCCTTTTTGTGCTTTTTTCTATAAAAGTATGAAAATCACAAAAGGGTATATATATATATATATATGTCTGTATATATATATCTATGTAATGTGTATGTATATATATATATAATGTAATGTGTATATATATATGTATATAATGTAATGTGTGTGTATATATAAATATATAATGTATATATATATATATATATATATATATATATATATATATATATATATATATATATATATATAACGATACGGCGTTTCATGTGAAAGGCAATGTTCAGGTACTGAGTATACACTGGACAGAGTATACACACACACACACACACACACACACACACACATATATATATATATATATATCACAAAAAATTAAAAACAGAATTCATAGAATTAATCATGAAACCCTTATTTTATGAGTGAGTACACGATTTATCGGAAAGATGGCGCAAGGAAAAACACTTTATTGAGCGAATGATGATGCAATGAATTTACAGGAAGTAAAGTATTTATCAGCTATACATTGGACACTTAACTGCAATGTATTAAAGAGGAATCCAGTTTCTGCTTTTAGATTAAAAAACAGGTTGACAAATCATAATTATAACATGTATTTACTTCAGTAATATGTTCAATATTCGGTGAATGCTCCGTAATTGTGTCCTTGTGCCAGACTAAATTACATATTCTAGAAAATTAGATTATTCAGTTGTTATTGTATCCCTATGCCAGTCATCTAAGCCCACATAAAAAAATCATGTTTCAACTGAGTTCGCCTTGCGGATGTACAAACAGGAAGGTTACTTCTCGAAAGGGCTTATGACCTGCTTGTAAAAGTCTGTGGTAAGTATGAGAGAACCTCGAGCAAATGATAAGGCCAGCAGAGAAACGTTTCACGGAACAGATTCCGGGAAGCAGGGTACGGATGCAGCCTACCCCCAGAGTCAGATGAATAAATAAATAAATGCAGAAAGACCAATATTTTCTTTTTCAAAATAGATTTTTATCTTAATTATCTTATTTGCATGCAGTCTATGATTAAACATTAATTATTCTGCCAAAATGGGTTGTGATTGTCTTTTTATTTTTGATTCTCAAAGGACCTCAAATGCCCAAATCGATATATACTCGTCGTGTTTAAAACTGCTTTTGATTCAGCGATGACGAGATTATTGATAGAGGTGCGACAATTTTTCAGACATTTTGATAAAAGATCAGTCTAATTAGCACCAACGTAATTACAAGGGAAATGCTCAAAGTACGTTACCATATATATATATATATATATATATATATATATATGAAAAATTCTCAAAGTTCTTTACCATATATATATATATATAAATATATATATATATATATGTTAGCTCTATCAGTGATATTGAGCGCTTTCCCATAAGTCCCACGCATATATAATATATAAATAATATATATATATATAAATTGTTTATATAAATTTATATTTATATACATAAACATTTTACACACACACACACACACACACACACACACACACATATATATATATATATATATATATATATATATATATATATATATATACATATATATATAAGAAGAAAGAACAGTAAGATATATAATCCGGTGTTCTTATAGATATTTTTAATTTGATTTAATTACAAAATTAAATTCGGAGCTTTTAGCTTCCATTTTTGAAACATGATTAGAAATGTGTAGCGAAAAAAAACATATTTTAAATCAATTAATTTATATATATATATATATATATATATATATATATATATATATATATATATATATATATATTAAGAAAGAGAGAACCCGCAAACGTTTTTGGATGCTGAGTGGATTTTTAAAAAAAATATATTATGCTTTATTTTCCATAATTTTGCTACACGGGTTTCCGGTTTTGCAACTGTCATCAGCCAAAGGGTGGAGATTTCCACGTATTATTAAAAATAATTAATGTTTTTCTTTATGTTTTTCGATGTTAAATATTCTCGATATGAGACATTCTCTTTTTTTGTGTTAGTGGTCCAAATGTCTTTCTTCTACTGGCAGTGAAAAGTTCTGCGTGAAGGGTTATAAAACAATTGAGATTGGTTCGAGAAATGATGGAGTAGTTATCGGCATGCTTATCTTTTAATGACCCCTGTGTGCACTTAGATCTATTTCCATTTTGGTGTGATTTTGTCAGTATGCGTGTATATATGTGTATATCGTCTCTCCATACATACACACTGTCTCACGAGGAGAAATCAGTGAAAACATCTGTACACATATAATATACACACTTTTCTCTCGTCAGAATTACTATAACCTCTTCCTTATATCTATCTATCTATCTATCTATCTATCTATCTATCTATCTCTCTCTCTCTCTCTCTCTATATATATATATATATATATATATATATTTATTATATCTCGTATATAATGTCTTAAAAATTCCTTTTTTCTAGGCGGCGTGAGCTTATGCCCTGAGGGTGAGTGTCTACAACTGCTGTCAAATCGGTCGTGTTTTGCAGCAATCTCATGTCTAGCCACGCTGAGGAGATGTGATACAACAAAACAGTCTATCTGTTGGTGACACACACACACACACACACACATACATACATATATATATATATATATATATATATATATATATATATATATATATATGTGTGTGTGAGTTTGAATAAAAAAAACAGACCACGTTAAGATTCCATGTAATAAGCTATTTCACCATAACCCCTTTAACAGGGTTCTGGATCATCAGACTTTACTTCCAAAAGCTGAAATGAAAAAGGAAAAGAAATTTACACGTTTTTGACGGACCTCATCAAGTATACGCAAAGTTAACGAAGTGAGGAAGTGAGGTGGGAGAGAGGATATGAGTGTGTCATATGTAAGTGAAAATTAACGCATATATGTAGATATGCTGCATATTGCGTATGTATATACATGTATGTGTGCGTATGTATATGTATGTGTGTATGTATGTATGCACATATGTGTGTGTGTATGGGTATATTATTATATTATATATAAAATTATAATAAATAATTATTGCTCTACTATCGGTATTAAGCCCTCTTTTGAATTAAATCTGTGATCGTTAGAATTTATATATTATTTTCGTTTTCATTACATTCGGATATATATATATATATATATATATATATATATATATATATATATATATATATATATATATATATATATCGTTCTTTTGGCTTGTTGGCGGAAAACTTTGAGTACAAATGGTCTTTGATGCGAACTATCTTTGAGCACCAAAGCTTTGGCATCGAATTGTTTGAGGTGATCCATGGGTCACCACTCCATGGCACACATACACTTCAGCTGACACCATCCGATGCTGAAAACCTCAGCTTGACAGCCAGGTTCATGATGACAGCTTCCATCAAGCTGCCGACTTGTTCCTGTATGTAGATCGTCTCACTGACCACCTCCCCGCCGGACGCTGGATCGTGCTTAGACTGGGCCCTTCCCTGAATTCTTACCACCATGAATTTCTCTACCATGAGACGGCATTACATTCAGGTTCTTCGGGACTTGCAAGTTACTCCTCTGTCGGATTAATGAAGACAAATGCATCCCTTCTTTAGGATTTTTCTTTGTTTACGTAAGAACTGAGCAGATATGAATGTTCCGAGAATTTTGAAAGAATTACGTTTGACAAGTCACTATTCCTTTTTGTTTGACCGTCAGTGATGCCGGTACGGTATGAAGCAAATCAAATCTACCGAGAGACTACTGTCTTGCCAAGGGAGACGCAGCTTCGAACATTTCCGAGGGCGGGGGGCAGCGCATATTTTTCTTTGATAAGATTTCTCGAAGGTTCTGGCAAAATAAATATACTGACAAAAATAAAGAGACTGTTTAAAATATAAATAAAGCGTCTACTCAAATATGTGTATCAGCTGAAAATAAGGTTTAAGTATATATATATATATATATATATATATATATATATATATATAT
>CAHIKZ030000558.1:1890000-2017500 GCA_903632075.3 Acanthosepion pharaonis | reverse complement strand
AAAAATGTAACGTGGCTGGAATTCAAGTCGGCGTATTTCTATTAAAAAAAAAAAAAAACTTATCACATTTTTTTCCGTTGTTAAATAAAATAAGATAAACACTGGATTCCAGATGTTTTATATAGAGTGCTTCTCTCGGATTGTATTATAAGCAAGAATTTTTTTGTGGGTGACACAATGCCGTTTAATGGCACTTTGTGTATAAATGACAGATATTAACACACACAGGCACAGCAAAACTCACACACATATATAAATATATAAGCTTTTTATTACTTATTTTCTTTTGATGTCATTTAAAAATTATTCCTCGGGATATAATAAATAAATAAACGAAAATAACATTTTAGTGAAATGCAGCTTTCATCCATTTTTCCTCATGGGAAAAAATGTTTATTGAGCGAAAAGACTGAATCTCACATTCTGCGATGATTCTAAAAAGTATTGTGAAATATTAACTGGCTGACACTCTTCAAGATTTAATAACTTTCCCAATTTGATCAGTCAAACACAAACACCAACAAAATAGTGCAACAAACATTTCAAGCAAATAAATTATCACCACTTTAATAAAAATATTATTAATAATAATAATAATCATTCTTGGCCTCATGTTTTCATCTGACTTGAAGAGGAATGCCTACATAGAATCAATAAGATGCATCTGCTACATCTGTTGCATCTGTTGCAAGGAAAATTAGGTCACTGTGTTCTGCCAGATAATTTTTCTCGACAGACTCCATCTTGCACATTTGCAAATTTACCATTCATCAGTGTATTAATACTGTTACCATATTTATTCAGATGCTCCTGCTATTCATTGCGAGGTTCTTGACAAAATCCAAAGAAGAATCTGCAATTTAATCGATCCTGAGTTGACATGGCAACGTCAGTCTCTTTCTCATC
Source organism: Acanthosepion pharaonis (assembly GCA_903632075.3). Lineage (NCBI taxonomy): Eukaryota > Metazoa > Mollusca > Cephalopoda > Sepiida > Sepiidae > Acanthosepion > Acanthosepion pharaonis. The sequence goes on along the minus strand of CAHIKZ030000558.1, from coordinate 2,016,594 downwards.
GAGGCGGCATAGCTTCTCTCTGTCTTTTCTACAAATATTTTCATGGCAACTGCTCTGACGAGATTTTTCCCCTGGGTTCCCAACTACATGGACTTCAAGCACGCTACTAGATAGGTACCTAAATCCCACCCATTTCCTGTTGAAATAGTTAAATGTAACCACCACTTCTACTCCAACAGTTTCTTTACTCCCGCTTCCCTCCAGTGAAACTCCTTTCCGCTTACTTGTTCCCCTGATAACTTCAAAATTTAACACGCTTATATATATATATATATATATATATATATAATTAAGTAATTCATCGAGTCTGAAAGAAACCTCAACACAATGCAGAAAGCACTGGACGGCCGTTTATTTGGCACTCATCAGCAGTGCGCATGCACTACCGCGTATTGAAACCCGGACAGTTTTGTTATCAAGCAAACGTCATACCAACTGTCCCAACGGGCCTCAGACTCAACATAAGGCCGCTCGCTCACATATTCCGTGGTGGAACTCAACTGAGATGCTCTCTAACCATATGACTGTGCCCCCAGAAGTCACGACTACGATCACCAAGCCGCTCAAACTTGAGCATTAGAAGCCGCTTCAAGCAATGATATACAAATGATAGAAGGAAGATCTGATAATTATAATTAAGTAATTCATCGAGTCTGAAAGAAACCTCAAGAGAATGCAGAAAGCACTGGACGGCCGTTTCGTCCTATATTTGGGACTCATCAGCATATATATATATATATATATATATATATATATATATATATATATATATATATATATATATACCAGATGTAACAGCAAAATTGTACAAATTGTGTAACAGCAAAATGTATCTTAGAAATGATTAAAATTATCTTAGTGGAATTCTCTGAGGTTTTTTTAACACTATCGGACTCCACTTTGAACAATAAGAATGTATTTAGCTCTAACTTGAAATGATGATCCCTCTTGCTGTTGTGACCTGCTAATCCAGTTCCCATTTCTAGTGTTCCTTCTATTTTAAACTTATTCACTGTTCTCTTGATGGTTCTTGAATCGATTTTAAAGATGAAAGCCAGAGTATGAATGTTGGTACCATTATTGAAGGCCTGGATGATCGTTTCCCTCTCACCATTTCTCATTTGGTAAGACATAGTGGGGCTGACACAAAACGATTTTAATCTGTTTGCTTTCTAGCTGAATAAGTCAATGGGTTTTTCAATGACTCTTATGACAAATGGTGTCAAGATGGCTAAACTTCTTATCTGAAAACCTGTGAGCTGGAAGATTAGATTAAGAAACAGCATAATAAAATATATCCAAATGTTGGACAAATTTTGTCTTTATTTTCTCTCGAAATTAAAGCAACTGTACAAAGTTTAGAACGGCTCATGATCAAACATAATAGACGTTCGTTGTCTGTTATATTTAAACAATATTTTGTTTATGAACGGGAATTGATATCTGGACTATTGTCTTCGTCTTTGTTTTGTTATCATAAAGTTTTGGGCATTGCGTCCCTTGACGTTTTCAGGTCTATATCACCCTGGCTAACCTACAGGGAATTCCTAATTGAACTGTTTATTTAATCTACATTCACCGCTATATAAGGGATATCTTGAAGTTCTTACTTTATTTAGTACTGTACAGTTATTGCTCGCCAATTTCCACTGAGTGCCAGTAAACACCAGGGACTGAACTCACAACCCCGATGTCACCAAATTCACAAAACAACGCTTCTATGCACTAGGTCACTGTCACCTAATAAGAACTGAGAAGGTATTCCTAGACATGAGCAGTGTAATAAAGACAGATTAAATAAAGTGTACAGTTCAGAATTTTCTGTAGGTTAGCAAGTTCTGTGCAAACCCACCTTAAGAAGGCCGGAGCCCACAACGGCCAAAACGTTGTGATAACAACAAAGATGAGGATAATAGTCTGGATATAAATAGTGCAAATAATGAGATCTCCTCATCCCAGAAATCCAGACAAAAATATTCACTAGTATTTTAAATCTTCAATATAAGTATTTTATTGAGATTTTTTTTTTTCACTTTTTCTTTTTAAATTGCATTTGTTTAAAACACAGAAAATGTCTATCAGACTTTTAACAAATATCTCCCGTGTTGTTTGTATTACTATTTGAAAAAAAATCTGCTTCTCTTCCGAGAAATGTTTTCGAGAAAATGCAGAAATTTACGTTGTATATTTTTCAGTAATAAAAAAGAGAAAACTAGACAGCAAATAACTGAATTTCAAATAATATTAATAATTTTTGGCATATATATATATATAGGGAATATTTATTTTTTCAAATATGTTTGGTTAAATAACTGACGTATATATATATATATATATATATATATATATATATATATATATATATATATATATATATATATATATATATATTAGCCTTGTTGGTGCCAGAAATAAAGACATAAAGAGATGTTAAACAAAATATATTAACAGAAACAGTTACATCAAGAATGTTCAGTCCGACTGTCAGTGCTGACTGCTGGAAACTTTTCTCCTCAAAATGGTAGTACCTGCTCTTATTTATAGACAGGAGAGTCCATGCGTGCATGGGTAAATTACCACAACAATATATATTATATATATATAACCGAATAAATAAATTCATATATATATATATATATATATACAAATACATATATATATCAGTGAATGTTGTTTTTGCCTCTCTCTCTCTCTCTCTCTCTCTATATATATATATATATATATATATATATATATATATATATATAATACAAGTGAAAATTGGAGTCAACAAAATTAGAGGAACTAGGTACACAATGTTTCATGCTTGATATTCGCAAGTCGTTCCTGCTTGATGATTGCGTCGGCAGAGTCTCTGGATTCACCCCTTAATCTCTACTATCTTCCCTGTGTTGGTACCAACCCATTTATATGGTCGGTATCCGCTTATTTACTCAAATTAGGTCTCTGATCTTGAACACTGTATCCCATAAATATAGTACACCTTAAGAGTATATATAAATATAGCTTGATGATTGCTCTAGCATGAAAAAAGCCTATATAAATATGTTCACTATATGTATGATCTTGAACACTGTATATATATATATATATATATATATATATATATATATATATATATATATATATATATATATATATATATATATATATATTCTGGTGTGCTATCTAATCTCCAACCTCTTATATGACAATGAATGCTGAACAATCTTTTTACGGATGAGGAAATGCGGTTCTACAGCAATCTGAGAATACTACTGAAGAAATCTGAAGCGAAAAATAAAAAAAAAAAGTCACCTACGCTCTGAATAAGGAAGTGACAGCTGTAGTTCCTTGGTACATAATGAGGAAGCAATGACTAGAAAAACTGACCCTCACATGAAGTATTGTGGGCAAAAGAGATAGGAGAGGGTAGCAGGATATCCCCCTACCAGACGAGATTAGGTGAATGAACTGTGGATCGGATAGTGAGAGCCTTAGCAAAAGTAGAAAAAAACTGCTACTACGGAGAGGAAGTTTTGGAGAGCCATGATCACCCAAGGCTTGATTAGAAGTAAAACAAGACTGAAGATTTAGGATTTATCTCATGCATTTTCTCAAAACCGACTGCTTCCCTGACAATGCACTTAAGAATTAAGAAGCAACACTAAAACTCTTGCTAATACATCAGCCCAAATGACGATCAACACTTCAGCATAGAATTGTGAAGACTTGTTTGCAAATCCGTTGAAGGATTGTTGTCCCAATCGAAACAAAGATAAAACTGAACTGAAAGACACTCATACATCGAAAACGACAGGAGAGTCCATTATATATATATATATATATATATATATATATATATATATATTTATATATATATATAGTTTAAAAACTTAGGTAATCCGTATGGGTAGACCCAAGGAGGATGATATTCAGAGAGCTCAATGTAAAATTCAGAGCAGATATGTTTGAATAAAAAACAGACCACGTTAAGATTCCATATTACATGGAATCTTAACGTGGTCTGTTTTTTATTCAAAAAAATATATATATATATATATATATATATCACCCACAGGCAGACTGTTTCGCTGTATCACAGCTCATCAGTGTGGCTACACATGCGATTGCTTAAAGCCGGTATCTCACTCTTAGGCCATCAGCCCACGCAGCGAAGGAAGGGAATTTTAATGCATTATATACGTGCTATAAACATTACCGGATACCAGATTCGTCAATTCATAGCAAAAAGCTTTTTTGCGTTAATTAATAGCATCAGACAAATTCCCTTTTTTACAAAGTGCTCACCTTACGAGAGGGGCATATATATATATATATATATATATATATATATATATATATATATATATATATATATATTTATAAAATTGATTGGTCATTCTAGCTTTTGTAACAACGTTTTCCCGTTTTCCCTTGCGAAAGATCGTTAATTAATTTGAAACTTTTAAAACCATTTATTTTACATTCAACATCATCACTTGATAAGACATCGGAGGTGTTGAAACAAAATGGCTATTTTTTCTAGTGATTTTATAACATATTTATGTTATAATTTTTAAAATAAATAAAATAAATATATATATATATATATATATATATATATATATATATATGAAGAAATAAAGTCTTAAGATGTGCTATATTTATGGGATAAATTGCTCAATATCAGAGATAGAGCGTGTGTAAATATAAAAGTGAACATAGAAGTCAACACTTAGAGGCGACAGTCTGTTTCATGCTATATGCAATCGTCAGGCTACCTGTCGATTGCATCTAGCATGAAACAGACTGTCGCCTCGCTGTATCACATCTCTTCACTGTGGTTAGATATCCGATTGCTGCAAACCAGGATCGAAACTCGACCGATTTGGCATCAACAATCCTACCGCTAAGCTACGGCAGAGAGAACGGGAGATTTTAAAATTTTAGCGTTTTCTCTACGAAATACGCCAGTGGCCAGGAGAACTCAATTCTTACTTGAAGAGCCACTGTTTTTAAGTTTACCTTTTACTCCAGAGAGCTCCATCCGGGGGAAGGGGCGGTCTCCCTGAGATAAGTCAAATTTTATTATCAATCTGTATTTTGTTTGTCTGTTTTTATTTGTAGGAAATCCTGCGTGTATTTGCCTGTGTGCGCAATTGTAACTGTATAACTGCATATATACATACACATAATATCATAATCTTTATAATATAGAAATTCACCCTGCATAAGGCTCAGTAGCCACTCAAGTTAGAGGGTTACTTTTAAAATGCCAATGAAATAATGCTGTGTGTGATATGAGTGTATATTGCTCATTTTAGATATACATTTATTTTTCGATATAATCTTTGTTAGTACAAATATTAATCGCATAGATCGTACGATAAGAATTCAGTTAAATAGAATATGTCTGGTTACGGACTTATTGATACATCGCCGTTCTTGCACGAGTCGCTAAAGAAAAGTTCAGATAATTCGACAAACCACAGTTTGAGTGTTTTTGCGCTGACTCATAAAAGTTTTAGTTCGGCGAATACTAGTTGTTAGGATAAGAATTTTCTTTCATGGTTCAATTTCTCGAAGTTTTCGCTCGAATTCCTTATTACAAACCTCTGCGTTCACAGATAGACAACTGTAGGTTGAAATAAGTATGATGATTACTCGAAATATAGCAGAGGTTGCAGAAGAATAAAAGTAATGTAAATAGGAAATTATTAGAACGACCGTAAGAGAGAAAATAGCAGACAATACCTCAAGGAAAGAAACGGACAGAAAGAAGAAAGAATAACAGAAGGTAAACGCGACCAAATCAAAAAAAAAAAAAAAGGAAAGAAAAAGAAAAAGAAAAAGAAACGCACGTATGCAGCAAATTTTCGACGAAAGAAAATAATAGGAAAAATAACGTCAAGCCACTTAAAGCGAAACGAGCCATTTTTACGAGGCAATAATACGGGATTTAATGCTTTTTATGCTTCTTGCTCGACTTTCACCCGTAGGACGCGGCAGTCGCCATTACTAAAAACAACAACAACAACAACAAATGCTTTTAAAAAAGGCAGAAAACCAAGTCGGGAAACACACACAGCCGCTCATAGCAATCGATTCTCACCTCCGAAAGAGGAGAGCGGTAACACGGCAATAAACAACTACTAAACAGACAATTCTTCCGCAACAACCAAAGCGAGATGCTGACAGTCCAAAAAGGAATCCATTAGTGCTGGGTGCGTGAAGACATTAGATTTAGCCACCCACCCAAAAAACATGGAGAATCTAAATGGGGATTAGTTATTAATAAATACTAAACATTTTTTAAAATATTTCACATGAGATTTTTTTAAGATTAATTCCATAAAATCACATTTTAAAATTATTTTCATAATTTTATTTTTAAAAGCCATGTGCTTTCATGAGTTTGATATTGAATTGGTTTTGATTTGGTCACGTTTATATATATATATATATATATATATATATATATATATATATATATAAAATATTTAAAAAATTTGGATAAAGTGCTCAATATCAGAAATAGAACGTATGTAAATATAAATATAAAAGTGAACATTGAAATCAACATTCAGAGGCGACATGCTGTTTTATGCTAGACGCAATCGCAAAGCTGAGAATCTAACATTCGCGGTCTCTGAGTGTTGTTTTCACTTTTATATATATATATATATGCGCGCGCGTGTGTCTATGTGCGTACAAGATGCATCAAAAATATTGCTACAAACTTTGGGGGTGGGGTCCTAACACCAACAAAACGTAAAATGTCCATGTAAGCACATGTCATAAAGACCATATTTGTACCTTAACACACCGACTCATAACAAATTTTCAAAATGGCTTCCGCTTGCTTCTACACACGCATGAACCTGTGGAACTTCTACACGGTGTCGATTTGTTTTGCACAATGAAACGTTGATGAAGCATCTCTACATTATTAATGTCTGTTGCCTAGGCCAATTGTTTCAGCTGTCCCCATAGACAGAAATCCAAAAGGATTGAGGTCGCGAAAAACGTACAGGCCATGGAACCTGTCCTCCTTTATCTATTCATATTCTATGGTAGATGTCAGCCATTGCATTGCGAACAATGTGACTAAAATGTGCAGGAGCCCGATCATGCATGAACCACGTGCGTCTTCCTAGTAGCAGGGCTACATCCTCTAGCAGGTCTGGAAGTGTGTTCGAAATAAAGTCCCTGGTGACAACTCCTGTTTTGCCATGCAGCGAGAACATACAGACCTACCAGACAATTACCCACTATTCCAGCTCACACATTTGTCGTAAATTGATGCGGGTGTATATCATACCATGGGGATTCCGATCCACTCACAAATTTTGATTATGTAAATTTGTTCTTCCATCTCTTCCAAATGTTGTGTCATCCGTAAACAAGATGAAAGAGACAAACAATGGATCGGCAGATTGTGCAATAAACCATTGGTAGTTCCTGACACCATTCCAGAAAGTATCTGACTCCATCTGCAATGCGTTATCATTACAAGACCCAGGCCAGACCAAAAATCAAATATGGCTGTCATATTTGGTTTGAAGCTACCCAGTCCTTAAATTCAAAGCTTGAAAGAGTCAAAGACCGTTTTCGTGACCTCGTGGTTAATGAACTGATTTTCACTTTACAACCCCCTTTCCTACTGTTAGGTCTGCCACTACTCTATCATTAATTTCATGATAGATGTTTGGGCAAAATACATATTCCCTCCTTCCAGACATTCACAATTAGGACCCGGCAGACCACATACACTGTGTCGACGAATTCCTTTCATATTCCATTTGTAAAGCAGAAGATCAACTCAAACAACTGCTTCCCCAGACATTTTGCATTGTTTAACAGACTCTTGAGAAGATTCTTCCTCAGTTATTACAATCTTAACTTCCTCGTGTCTAGGATCAATCATTATCTAACCCATTAGTTATCAACCTTTTTTTTTTTAACACATTGACCACTTTTACTCCTTTTTTTTTAGTTGACCACCATAAACATTCGATAAAAAAAGCTTATTTTATTTTTTTACTAATAGATAAATTTAGGAACTATCTTAAAGAAATAGTAAATGTATATGCTTTATTTTGAAGTAAAACTAATTTCATGAAAATAAATCTCTATTTAAAAACTAAATTCTATGGAACATTTATATACACAAGTAAAATATATCATAGTTATTACCATATATACTCGCAGATTATGCAACTTTTATAAGAACTATTTCTGAAGTTAATTTGACGGAGTTAGCATCATACACGGGATATAGCATTAGCGTATGTACTGCTGCCCTAACTACGCCGTTGACTAAACTATATATTCATTTACTGTAGTCAAATTAGCTTCAAAATTAGGTCTTCCAATGTTGCCCAATACTCGGGAATATATGGTAATATATTACGGTGGACAACAATTTGCTATTTTTTTTGTATAGATCCCAATAATATTACATGGAGCCCCAGGGCCCATATAGACCCTGGTTGAGAATCACTGTACTAACCTACATGTTCTCATTATATACACCTCTCTCCTCTTCTGTGCGGTTTTACAACAACCACATTTCGTAAACCTCTACGTTTAGCGTTCTTGTATTGTGGAAACAATAGTAAAAAATATGCAAATCTGACAGTCGAGTCTTTGGTCGCTTTCTTCTAAGACCAGCTGAAAAAATCCGTGATGTGCTTCAAGAACTGCAAATCCAGTCCGTGTCTCAAAAGACACATGAAAGTCCATGAGGATTATATTACTCAATTTATCATAACATCTCGACGCGGTTGGAATTTCGAACTAACCCTTTATTTCGTGCCATGTTTAATGGATGTCAGTTATCAGTTATCTCCTGCTAAATTCTCTCTGAAAGTTCTCACTGCCTTAACCGGGTATTGAACTCACACTCTTTGGGTTACTGGGTCTAACCAACGCCGTTATCCACTGTGCCATGTGTACTTGACGACATCTGGGAATGAATTTCTGGGTATGAATTTCTGGGTATTATAAACCTAATGTCTTCAGGAACCTATTTTACCAGTGCAATTATTGCAATTTTTGCTGTTATCATTTCATGTTTTTACCAGAGCTCATATTGCAACTTTGTTGTTATCATTGCTTTTCTCTGGCACTCCTTATTACTGGTTCCCATATTGTATTTATTTTTATGCTTGGTTGGCTCAGGAAATTTTTGTGGCCTAGCATATGTGCTGATTCCTTAAGTTTACGAATTTTCCAATGGTGTTCCTTGTCTATGAACCACCGGAAGAAGGCCAGAGCATACAACGGCCGAAACGTTGTGATAAATATGGCGACAAAGATTCCGATAGGATTTTTATTGCCGGTAAATTTAAAAAAAATGATAAAAATTGCTGATTATTTTTACAAAAATATATTGCTGATATTAAACCTATTTTTATACTTTCATGGTGTTTTGGCCCTCTCTTCAGATGAAATATTTTCCCATAGTTGGAACCTTAACAGGTACTACCACCTTGGGTCAATGTGGACCTGGGTACGCCAACAATTAAAAGGTGGTTTCACGATCTGATAAAAGGCCTTGTTGTCGGATGTAGTTTATCGTCATACCCAGGACAAGCACCTGTGTGCCAATGCTCGTTTATGGGTTGACAATTATACGATGTATAGTTAATAAGACATTAGACTTCAGTAAAAATGTTTCAATCAACATCATTGTCACATGCATTTCAACTGATCATAAAAGAGGAAGAAATTATCTTTTTATATAAATATTTTTTTTTTTTAGTCAGAGTGTAATTTAAAAACTAACTTTCAGTTTTAATTAATTTCAGAAAATATCCCAAATGACATTACGATATATTCTCCATCCCACAGCACAGGATAAATTTTCATGATAAAAAGAAGAGAGGACATAAAGATATTAACGTTTATATAAAAATACAAACAGCGGACGATAAAGAAAGAGAAAAAAACAAAATATAGCAACTCTTAATAGCCAGGAAGGATATTAATCACTTAATTAGTTTAACTTCTTTCTAAATGTGTTTACGTTTAAATTCGGAAAATGAAAACAGATGAATAAGCCGTCTGCGAGGAGGACAAACGCCACTTCACCGTTGGAGAGAAGTAAAGCCAGGCGCAGCTATTGCTCTTGAAGAGGCCATGGTGGTAAGGGGTCGGGATACTACTTCTCCGATTATCAATGTCAAAATTGATCAGTGTCCAACTGAAATAAAAGCCATAATCGGGTGATCGCGTTTGTTCCTGTGACGATGGCGAACACCGACGCCGTCGACCTCGGAAGCGGAGGAAAAATCTTCTTCGTCGCCTTTCTAAGCCTAACGGACGATTTCATAGCCACAGCAATAACAATCGGCAATTATAGCCAACTGATTGTCATTTGTATAAAAAGCGAGACCAATTTTACTGTCAGTATTCTATAATATTCCGAGACATGTCATTATCACCATTCCCGGCGTCGACTACGCCAATATCATCATTCTTATTGTTTTTATTAAAACGTTTAAGTTTCGATCTTCATCATTGTCCGTAACGTGTTATTACCATTGTTCCACCAATTGTTCGTTCTAATAACAATGAAGACGAACGGGGGAGAAAAATAATAAGGCCAATACCTTACTCGGAAACTAAGAACGTTGTGGAATATTTAAAATTGTAACAATTGTAATGTAGAAACAGGAATTTTGCCGAAATACTTTTGAAAGTGTGAGTAAACTCGTCAGTAATTCCCAAAGGAAAAATAGCAAACTGTTATGGGACCTTACCCATAATAACATAATGGACTATTCCATACGTAATAAATACTGCGCCTCAAGAGCATGTTTTTGGCCGAGCCCACGGGCTCGGAGATCCCACGTTAAACCGGCCTTGTGCCACATGACACCCTAGTGAGGGGGGTGATTAATACCGTTCAGTCCGAAGTCGGACGACCGGCTGAAGGGCTGATCGGTTGAACTCTCTGCCTTCGGGCGGGGAGGAACCCGAACGAGGCTTCACCGAAAAGCGGTATCTCTTTCGGGGAGGTAAACCGACCCTGAACCCGTTTATACGGGTTCAAAAGGCATATTTTTCGCCGAGCCCAGGGGCTCGGAGATCCTACGTTAAACCGGCCTTGTGCCACATGATGCTATGGTGGGTGGTTACTAAATACTATTCAGTCTGAAGTCTGGTGTGAGGTCCGTCAGAAGTCTGTCAGTCAGTCAGAGCGAGCGAGTCAGTCAGTCGAGTCAGAGGCAGTCCGAAACAGAGTCGCGTTCAGACAATTACTACTAAACCTGATTGTTCGTACTAACACTTTCTACCTCTCTGTATATATTCCTGTTTGTAATATATCTGTGTTATTCCATATATGTGAGTTCCCCTTTATTGTGTTCTACCTTGGACTAAATCCGTGGTACAAGGAACCGGACCATAACACAAACATTTATGGATAATATTATAATAATAATTACATGAAAGAATAATAACAATATTTTTCACGTCGGAAATTTAAATATCTGGTAAGTTTTTCGACAGAGGACGGTATGTGCGACGCTGAGATCCGAAGACGTATTGGAATGGCCAAAGACTCATTCCAAAATCTAGGCAGAGTATTACAAGACAGGAGGATTTCTTTGGTAACAAAGAAAAGAGTATTGAGCTGCTATGCGACATTTGTCCTCCTTTACGGAATGTTGGACGGTCTCCTCAGAAGATGAAGAAGAGACTCGAGGAAATGAACGTATGGTTCTACAGATGCTAAGGATATCATGGACCGAGAGTGTGAGCAATGAAGAGGTTTTTTTTGTGAGGTTGCAAACAAGGAGGAGGTTATACTTAATATCAGAAAGAGGCAGATTAAGTTTCTGGGACACATAATGAGGAAGAAGGGCCTGGAGAATCTGGTACTCACGAGTCGAATAGAGGGAAAGGAAGACAAGGGAAAACAACGTGTGACATACTTGGCGGACTTAAGCAAGTGGATGACAGAACGTAGTCTGGAGGAGAAAGCAGAGGGAAGGAACTTGCTGAGAGCTGCAAGGGATAGAGGGAGGTGGAGAGATATGATCGCCTACGTCCTGAAAGGTCATGGCACATAAAATGAAAGAAGAAGAAAGTGACTGCGTTGTCATGGAAGATCACATTTACTTTTACTACACTGTGTATGCTGCAACGGTGGAGCAATAGATTGCGGCTTGGATTGAGGAAACGGAGAGCCGAGTTCAAATTCCTGTAGAGTTCATGGTATTCATTTATGCGCTATCACTTTCCCCTCCACCTAGGGGTACATAGAAGAACAGACTGGGTCCTATAGCCTTGGTTGGCAACCGGTCTAGCAAAGTGAAAAAAATTAACTCAAAACCAACCGGGAGAGGGTTGGACCCCGTCAATCTTTCTTGTCCAGAAAACAACAACATAAAAGCACTACTATTGTGGCTGTAGTACCTGTGGTGCCACTACAACCCTAATGGGTTACAGATCTCGTGATCGTGAGGCTGCTACTGCCGTGCAAAAATTAAGGGAATTTACTTTCTGACGAGTTATTATTTATATTCGGACTGTTGTCTTTATCTTTCAGTCGTTTAGACTATTCTTGTTTCATTGCACATGCATAGTTATTACTTTTAGGAGTGCTCACTTATTGCTTGCTCTTTTCCACTGCGTCCAAGTAGACGCTGCTCGACCCAGGGATTGAACTCATAATTGTTACCAAATTCGCGCGCCAACACTTTAATTCATTGTTCTGGGCATTGTTTCGTAACCTTTTTATGCAACGGCACACCTCGAATTAAATAAAAAATATCATGATACACTGAGCAAAATTTTTAAAAGGGTATACATTTAAATGTTATGAAATCTTATATATAAAGCACAGTGTAGATGTGTGTGTCTGTGCGTGTGTGTGGCCAAGAAACTCCTCTGCACCCACTGGTCCGATTTCAATGATTCGTAGCTCATTGAAAAGCTCTCGAAAAGTTAGGCGCATGGAACGATTTTCGTTGAGCTCAGATTCAAGGGTACCAGATTATGCAAAGTTAAAAATATATATTAATATATTATATTAGCCATTATTGTTGCTTTCATTGTTCAAGGGGAGGAACTCTTATTTTACTTTTGTATCCAAAACTGCAGCTAGCTTAAAACTTTGTGGATGAATCTTGGTTTGGCCATCATCACAATAGCTGAGGAAGAGTAGATGCGATAGGCAACTACAGAAGAACTCAAAATTGATCGCTGCATTTAAGTATTGAATTAATGTTTAAGCTTACCTTTTAAAAGTCCAACCAAAATTCTTCTTTTGCCACTTAATTTAAAGACGATTTGATGTACATATATCCTTATTTTCCGTACAAGCAAATTTTTTTTCATGGGTAACAGAACAGGGGACAATTTAAAAGATAAAATTAATATAGTGTAAAGATAGGAAAATAGAAATTAGAATTAGTTATACATTCAACATTTGAAGAGTTAGAGAAACATAATAGCTAATTAAAACATATATTATGAAATTTATATGAATAAATACAAAATTTGAGCTCAGTTCTCCCATGAATTCTGAGATTAAAAATCCCCAGCACTATTTTATAGTAATTAGGTATTACTCGAGACCCTCCCACACACCCTGAAGTCGTGTTGTGACACAAGGTCGGTTTAATGTGGGGAACCCGAGCGCGTACACCCGGGCTAGGAACAAAACTTCGCGGTGCCCCCGCAACCGTCGTTGGCGCTGGCCTCGGTACGAGCACCGAACCTTTTCTCTAGTGCAATGAGTGGATGCGCTTTCGGACAGCTGTCTTCCAGGGCTGGGCACGGTATAATTTTTCCCAGTTGCGACACTGTCCTTCGACGGAGCCGCCCCTGGGCGCACTCTGCCAAAAGACAGAGACACAACTGAAAGATGATAAATAAACATGTTACAAAGTACTTTAGAGTAATTTGTACTTATTCAACCTCCCCCGCCCACGAGGTCAGGTTGTGACACAAGGTCGTTTTAATGTGGAGAGCCCGAGCGCGTATACACGGGCAAGGGACAAAAAATTCACCTTTCCCTCGCAACCGTCGTTGGCGTTGGCCTCGGTGCGAGCACTGATCCCTCTCTCTAGTGCAATGAGAAGGTGCGCCCCAGGGCTGGGCACCTCTTGTTATAATTTTTCTCAGTTGGGATTCTGCCCTTCGACGGAACTGCTCCTGGGCGCACTATGCCCAAAGACACTGACGCAACAAAGAGATTGTACAGAAATATATTACAGCTAATTTAGCGTAATTTGTATTTACTCCCCCCCCCCACACACACGATGTCAGGTTGTGACACAAGGTCGATTTAATGTGGGAAGCCCGAACACGTATACACGGGCAAGGGACAAAACTTGCCCTAGCCCACGCAACCGTCGGCTGCGCTGGCCTCGGTGCGAGCACCGATCCCACTCTCTAGTGCAATGAGAGGATGCGGCCTCGGGCTGCTGTTACCCAGAGCAGGGCACCTCTCAGTATAATATTCCTTAGTTGCGACTCTGTACTGGCCAAAGACAGAGATGCAACTGAGAGATGATAAACAGGGTGTTAGAAACTAGATGTATTATATATTATCTACTTCTAGCGAATATCCCTCTTAAAATATTTCATTAATTCACTATCCTTCTTTACTGCTCTTTTATTCGAGGATTGTTTTCATTTTCGTATCAAAAATAGTTCTGTTTAGGAATATCGTCTTTTATAGTGCAGAAAAATGTTTTTACTTATTTTACTTGGCCTTCAACAAGTTGGCATCTATTTGTAAAACTTTCGTTGACTATAACAAGCCATTTTAGGAATGAAATGTTCATTTAAAATTTTTGTTTTAAAGATTTCAAGTAGTGAATATATCTTACTTTGCGAAGCGATTGCGAGCGGGCGAAGTCTACTAGTATACTATAGATTAAAAAAATACACACACAAATAGGAACTTAATTTATGTCAGTGTTTCTATTCAACGATATGTGCAGCTTATTTAGTGTGCCTGGGTTTTTTTTTCTTGACGATTTCTACAATGTCTGGTCGAATGTACGATAAGCAGATTCTTATTTCATCTTCAATTGAGCGAAGTCTTTATCGCTTCTTGTTTTTCATGTTATTTACGTTTGGTCTGGTTTGTTTTGTTTTTGTTTGGTTTACGGTATATCAACCTCAATGGGTTATTTAATGCCGACATGATTTTTATTGCTGGTAATATTTTTTTTTTTTTAAATATATAGCTGGTTATAATTTTTCTTCACAACTTTATTGCTGGTAATAATTCTTTACAAAGTATTTCAGGTATTAAAACCTACTTTTACAATTTCATAGTGTTTTGAGCTGAGTTAAATAAAAATATTCACTCTCCGACTGGATTCGAACCTGTGTCCATTAGGACATTGTTTCTCAACCTTTATTAAGTAACGGCACGCCTAGCAGCAAATGAAAATATCACAGCACTCTTAGCAACATTTTAAAGGGTATATATATATATAAATGTTATAAAATCAAACTATAGATTATAAGATAAATACACACTCAAATATGAACTTACTTTATTTCAATGTTTCTATTCGACTATTTTTGCAACTTAATTAAGTGTAAAACCTGTGGTTGTTTTTTTTTCGAGATTTCTGCAATGCTTGGTCGAATATATGATAATCAGATTCTTATTTTATCTTCAGTTGAGCGAAGTCTTTATTGCTTCTAATTTTTCATGTTCTTGAAACGCTGAATACACATAAATAAGAAGTAGAACTTAAAATTTATAAAGCCTTTCTAGATAATGTGAGATAAAAAGTTTAATACTTATTCATTTATTCAAATACTAACGTTGTGCCATTACTACTCCCCCCCCCACATATATATATGTATGCCGTAACAATATTTAGCGGCACACGAAGGAGGATCTCGTGGCACACTAGTGTGCCGCGGAACGTCGGTTGAGAATCATTGTTTCTGAGGAAAGCCGCTGGGTGGGGAACAACAGCCAAAACGTCGTGATAACAAGAAAGATTAAAACAATAAACCGAATATAAATAGTGTAAATAAGCTATTAATGAAGGTAGTAAATTCCAAATTTATTTTAAACTAGAAGCATGGCCCGGCGTTGCCCGTGCTTGATTCAAAAATTGTACGACTCATACAGCAATCGCTATCACTTGACATAAATATTTTTTGCCCTTCCTTGCCTTTAAAGGAGAGCCCTTTGCCGTGCTGATATTGCTATATGCCTTACTTCTTGCCTATCTCACACTGCGAATTTTTCTAAGCTCTGTACTAAACATTAAATCTGTTACCAAAAAGAACTAAACAAAATGAACACAAAACGATCAGCTTTAAAAAAAAGGACTCGTAACTGGAAAAATCGAATGAAAAAAAGAATGTTAACAACAAATACTTTTTCACACCCAACCCAGTTCTCCGGAATCAGAATCAACGTTGAGTTTAAGCAAGCGAATGAGCCAATTGGAGTAAAGTGCTATGCAGATTTAAATTTTTCCCACTTGTGACGAATGCAGCTATCGATTTTTTTGCATGCTAGCATGCTAGTTAACATTCGTGTCAGTCAGCTGTTGTCTCTCACGCTGGCCAATAGAATCTTCCTGCCTATTCATGGCAGCCAGCTATAGGCTCTCACTCTGGCCAGTAGAAAATGGCCGCAAACTACATGAAAACTGCCGTAGAAGCATGAAAAATCGATTATTTCCACTATCGATGGGAGTTGGGAAATGCAAAGTCGGACTTGGCCTTTCTGCTAACTTGGAGCATGTGCATGTAAATTTTGGTGCAAATCCGTCGAAAATTGCGGCCGTGCATTCGTTACACACACACACACACACACACACACACACACACACACACACATCCTGCCTTTTATAGATAGAGACGGTCAGTCATGATTAGCAAATAGTATGATACATTCTTCACTACAATTGGTTATCAAAAACTAAAAGTAATTTCATTTCATAATAATAATAATAATAATAATGAACACTACCCAGACCCGGTTACGGACATAGGACCTGTAACAATTTTATGGGACTACACAATACACACAGACAGAACAACCCAAGCTAATCGCCCAGACATCTTTATTCGAGAACGAAAACAAAAGAAAATTGCCACTTTATTGATATGGCAGTCATGCAGTTTGTAATGTATCTTTGAAGATCTTCAAAAAGCTATCAAAATACAAGAAACTTGAAATCGAAATCTCAAAAATATGGCACACGAGAATTGATTGGAAAAGATTCCAATAGACTCATTGAAGGGATTCCTGGAAGCCCATGCCTTAAAGAAATACAACAATTTTTTTTTTTACGAGTAAAACCCTTACGAAGGGCTTTATCTATATAAAATATGTTGTTTTTTTTTAATTGCTCAGTAGAAAATGTTATGATGCCATTTCTGAGCTTAGTTCTCTGGGCGAGACCCGGAAAGAAATGAGTACACACAAATCAAAGTAAATAATAATAATAATAATAATAATAATAATAATAATAATAAAAGATTCTATCCCCCAAAAATAAAACTATGTTCTTTGAAATTTTGGTAACTTTAACTGATCATTTTACCTAGACTAAAAGTCTACCGAATTGTTGTGGATGAAAGATGTATAAAATGTATTTTCCTTCTTCTGCAACTAATTCTTCTTTTTCTTCATATTTCCAGTACGAGGATCATAATGTTCCTCCACATCTTCCTCTTCCTTCTTACTCTAAGCAGCTGTTGTCCTTTTACTCTTCCTCCTTTTCCTTTCTTTCCAACCACGAAGAAATTAATTTGAAATTCGAATTATTTCGAAATAACTCCACCGAATTTCAAATTAATTTCTTCGTAGAGTGTCTTTAAAATTTAGATATTTATCAAACCTTAACCTCCCAAATATGCACGTTAAAGTAACGCGAACTGACAGCGTCTAAGAATTTGAATGAAACCTGTCGTGTAATTTATTGGGGTTGTTGTAACGTCTTCCTTTAATGTAGTTCTTATCGTTCACCCCTTAACCACCTTTATCTAGAGACGAGACGCGTTAAATTTGAGCAACATCCAGCCGACACACTTTAAATAGGAAACTAAAATGATACATATGACACACTCATATCCTCTCTCCCACCTCACTTCCTCACTTCGTTAACTTTGCGTATACTTGATGAGGTCCGTAAAAACGTGTGAATTTCTGTTTATTTTTTCATTTCAGCTTTTGGAAGTAAAGTCTGATGATCCAGAACCCTGTTAAAGGGTTATGGTGAAATAGCTTATTACATGGAATCTTAACGTGGTCTGTCGTTTATTCAATATATATATATATATATATATATATATATATATATATATATATATATATATATATATATTTAAATGCATTGATTTGATGGTAATATGTTTTCCCAAAAATGTATTGCTGGTAATAATTATTTTCTTCAAAAATTAATTGCCGGTAATAATTTTTTTACAAAAAATGTATTACTGTTATCAAAACCTATTTTTACACTTTTATAGTGTTTTGACCCCAGTTTGTGGGTTAACTATTTGCCTATATCTGTGTCCCTAAAATGTACTGTCACTCCGTGCCAGGGTGGACCTAGGAACACCAGCAATTAAGATGTGGTTCGGCGTTCGTTAAAACCTCCTTATCAGAGGCCCTGCTGTTGGATGTAGTTTATCGTTGTACCCAGAACGCTGTCCGAAGTGGCTTTTGCATTCTAATTTTAAACCGCTCAGGAATTGACCGACTTAAATAAAAGCAACCAGATGTAAAACAAGAAAGAAATGAAGAAGATGTCCCAAAAATTGATATTAAAAAAACAAAATACAATGTGAAACTGATTAAATAACGAAATCTGGCTCGCGAACATCATCAGTCAAAATGGTGGAATGATTCTCCCAGTAAACCTTGATTTCAATGGGTTTTCAGAACTTGAAACTAACATGGAATCAGGGAAGAATTAACTCATAATAATTTATGAAAGTAATTGTTATGAAGTGACCACACTATTAATAATAATTTATTCCAAAAGATCAGGCACAGATATCCTCAAGGGCACATCTAGCCCAGTGGATAAAAACGATGGTTAGATCAAGTAACTGCACCCATAGAGTTTTGAGTTCAATACCAGGCTGCAGCAGTGGTGAATCAGAACTTGGAGAGTTGCATTGTCACCGCCTCTAGTAATCATGTCCATACAAACATGTATATGCACAAATGCGGAGTATCATCTACCATGTATTCAATTGTGAAAGTAGAATAAAAATTTATTTTATTACTTCAAAGCTCCCAAGAAAATAAAATGTTGACATTAAATGACTCATAAGGAGCTGATATGCTGTTAAACAAACAAATCAAAACCATTTAAGGCCAGCAGCCATCAGAGCCATGGCTGGTGTAACATCCGGGCATCTATTACTATTACTGTTATTATTACTACTATTGAAATTTGCCCCTTTCAATGACCAGTTCATTCTTCTTCGAATTTTCGTTAATTTCAAACATCAGAAATAATTTTAAGTAACTCTCAGTTATGGCTCAGCAAGCAATTTATATTTTCTGTGCCTAAGATGTTTTTTGGAAAGTTTGTTATGACGATGGTATCAAGGTTCCTGGAGATTTTTTTTTGGAGTCGACCCAATTGCTTCAGTGGCAATTGATACAACCTTGATATGTGTATTACACATTCTCTCAGCACCTGTCATCAACCCTGAGTAGTTCAAAGTCTTTTCAACTTCTTTATCTTCAATGTGGCGATCACATCAGACAATCATGTAAACTTTTTTTTTTAACTAATCTTATATTTGGTCTGGTGTGTTCTATAAATCTATCAGTCTGAATTTTGATGTCCGACAGGAGTTTCACATTTTCATTTTCCACTACCTTCTCGAGTCATTTTGGCACTTCGTTGTGGTGCAATGGTTAGCAAGCTTGTCTTGCGTGATCATTTACAACTGAAAAATGAGTTCGATCCTTACTAGGTGTTCTGTATTTTCGGCCTTGTGCCACATCTAAGCTACGCTTAGAAAATAACCCGAGAAGATTTATTTTTGAATTCCGGCACAAACACTAATTTTTATTTTTTACTGATAGTTCACTCAATACAAGGCCCAAGAGACATTCAAAGTAGAGTGTTACTGTGTGAGATTTCAAAGGAGAGGGGAATTAAGAAAATATTATAAGGACAAGTAGGATAGATATCGGTTGGCCCTGCACTTAGACCAATATTTTAATTTTCAAAGATGAATTCTCTCGGTAGTACCTTCCACAAAGTAACAGTACTGTCTGAATGGAACTTGTTTTCTTTTTATCAAAGTAAAAATAAGGAAATGGGGATGTTTTACCACCTTGAGCACATCATGGCCAATATTATTATTATTTGCACGATCATGTGTCTCTTGATTATCACCGATATTTGAGCGATAGCAAATCTCTTCAGATTTCCAGCACCTTTCTCAGAATCGTTACAGAAACCACTAACTCCTGGAGTCTCAAAAGACGTTCTGTAGATAGCGGAACAAAACAGTAAATATGTTATTCAATAAAGTTAATATTAAAAAATTTTTTTTTTTTCTACTTCATAAAAAGAAGTGAAATTCTTGGCAAACATATTCACATCATCCTATCGTTTTTACCTCTTCTAGTCTATTTTATTTAAATCTTCTTCGGGCATATTCTTCAAAAACTAACATAGTGACCTTTCTTCCACATCTTTTATGTCTTTGAGCACTTATTTCTTTGAAAGTTTCTTTCTGTCGTGCTGGAGACGAAATTGGAAAAAGAGGGTGAAATTTACTCCCTCTTCAAATAATAACTGTTCGTTTTTTGTTTCTACTGATCTGGTATTTCGTTTCATTATTTATTTCCCAGGGCATTCTGAATTCAATAGGCACTACTGATTTTTTTCTTTGTTTTTTCATAGTGACAGGTTCGACTAAAGGTCAACAGTAAACGGAAAACGTAATCGGCGAAGCGAGTTCGAATCACTACCAGTGTGTGTTATATTCCCTTATGAGCAAATACCCTTGTGAAAAATATGTCTCAACCCTTTTCTTCCCTAGATACGAGTTAGTAAAAATTGTATCATTAAAACCTTATGATCTCAAAAAATATAGGGTGACCCCAAAAAACGGGAATTTTTAAGTGCGTATTGCCAGACATGAGCAAGTGACAACCCTGCGAGACAGTGACTTTTAGCAAGTAAACATTTCGCCATTTAGAATTCAAGATGAAATTTACAGTATCCCAGCTAAGATGTTGCAGCAGTCAATGAGGAATCTCAACAGCAGATTTCAAGAATGCATTCGTACAGGAGGACGCCATCTGCAAGACGTAATTTTTAAAAAATGAAAATTTGTTGAAACTTGACTAATGCATAGAATAATAATGCAACACAAAATGTACTTAGAACAAAATGTATTGAAACAAGAAAGTGTACACAATATTTACATATAGTCTTTTGTATATTCCTGGTAAGACCGTTCCTGGAGAATGTAGTCGGACAGAGTCTCTGGTTGAATCTCTTTATTCCCACCTCTCTTCCCGGTACCAACCATATTTATATGGTCGGTACTCCACTATGCAAATTAGGTGGATCCTACCACAACAAAATACCATCATTGTTTCTTAAGTGGGATGTTTTAAGGTTTCAATTACTATGAATAAAATATTTTTCTTCCATCACACTTGGTTTTATTAGATTGTTTTTTTTTTGGTCACCCTGTACTTACAATCTAAAACATGTTGTCTGATTTTAGATAACCTGTAAGCCGTAGAAAAGTAATCAATCAATAAAAAAAAAAACAAAAAACAAAAAAAACAAATGTCGAATTTGAAATTGCGCTTACGTCATTGATTATTGCATACTAGTACAATTTTCTAATCTTGGGATCAAATTATGTGAGCGTCAAAGATGTACATGTGGAGTTTCCATTGATGAGTTTGGTTTGCATCCTCTCTTCTGTCGTCGTAGTGGCGGCCGCTTTCCAAGGCATGTAGCAAATAAACGACATCATCAGCTGGATTCAGCTGGGTACCCCTCCCAAATCGAACCCTTTGCTCTCAATCGTGGTGATAGAAAGCGGCCGGATGCGATTACCATTTTTCCTTTTAAAGTTGCGAAGTCGTTGATTTGGGATGCGACTTGTGTCGATACATTTACAACCGGTAATTTGATCAGGTCCGCCGTTGAGCCGGGGTCTGTCGTTCGGGATGCCGAGATAAAAAAAAAAATAAATAAAATAGTTAAATCTCTTGCGGACAGATTTATTTTTACTCCTGTGGCAGTGGAGACTTCTGGTGTTATTGGACCTCGTTCGATGACGTTCCTTCAGATGGTTGATGGGATGACGTCTTGATTAAGGGACGAACCTCGCGAAACGGAGTGGCTCTTGCAGCCTGTCTCACTGGCGATGGTGCGTGGTAATGCTTTCTCCATCATTGCGGCTGGCAAAGGATAACAACAACAACAAAAAAAAAAAAACAAACAAAAAATAACAAATTTTGTTTTCATTTATAGATACTTTGTTTAAATAAATATTTGCTTTTTGTGAAAAGGACAACATCAGTAACACACAATTACCAATGACGTCAGCACAGTTTAAAATTTAATATTTTGTAGGTAAAATAAAATACAAATAATTCTTTAAGAAGTCAGGGATCGATCTGATATTGTATTTATGTTATGAAAGGGGTACCCTTTTTTTTCCAATTTTAAATTAAATTACAACCAACTTTATATATAGAATTAGACAGAAGTTTTTAGATTCAATCCTAAAAAAGCAAATCTTTCAATTCAACCTCGAAAGTGCCGTCAGGTAATTACCCAGAATTTTAACAGAAAAGAAATTTGAAACTTCAATGACCTCATGGGTCATCAAGAAAGAAAAAAAATGTCGTTTGTTTTAAATTGTAAGCTCTAAAAAGAAAGAAAATGGGAAGAAATTTTGGAACTACTAAAAATATATTTAGGAAAAACAGTAAAAAAAATCCTGACGCGTTATTTATTACCTCTTTTCAAACTTTAATTCGCTCGCTTTATACGTCAGGAAGAATTTGGAAACTTATATGTAAGAATCTATTTTAGATCGGGTTTGTCTTCTCGACCACTAATTAAAAAAAGGGGGAGAAAAAAAAAGATATCTTTCTGTTGAAAGGACTTTTTTTTTCATTCGCGGAATGATTTTTTTTTTTTTAAAGAAATGACTTGATCATTAATTTTCTATCATTTGTTACTAATCATAGAATTCCGTGTATTAATTTCAGTGCGGCGAATCCAGTTTCGTAAATTGTCCATCATCAATGGAGTCATCTGAAATAAGAAGCGGAATAATAAAGAAAAAAAAATTGAGACGAAACACGGTTGTAAGAAAAGAAAAAGAAAAAGAAAAAATGGAGACGGAAGATAAGGATGGAAAGAAAAATCAAAGATAAAAATAATACAAAAGAAGTTTCTAGAAAGAAAGGTTCTCAACACTAATGAGTAAACACAAAATAGAGACAGAAGCTGGGCTTAAGCACACACACACACACACACACACGCACACACACACACACACACACACACACACATATATATATATATAAGCGAGATAATGAGAACGTAGCTAAGTTTGACACAAGAACATGGCAACGGATTCTGAAATCGTACCGGGATGCAAGTTGAAGACTTAATATTCAGGTATTAGAGATATTATAAGTGGGAACGGGAAATCAACCTATTGAGTTCGAATTCTGGTCGATTTCGTTACATTTATTTTTGCAAAAATGCCCTTCGGAAATGGGGCTTACGGCCAGATCACATTGAGACATCGGTTTCCGTAAGACCACCGAGGTTAACACTAGGATGGCCGAGGTGTCGTTTTAGGTTGGGTTTCAAATGTTTAATGTATAATGCTTCAAGGATTTTTATTTTTTGTCTATTGTGTTCATGTCGAAATATTGTGTTTTCGACAAGTATTTTACGGAATTTCATTCAAACTCTAACATTTTTAGGCATTTAAAACAACATGCCTGACCGTACACACAATTCCGTAAAATACTTGTCGAAAACACAATTATACTTCGACATGAAGACAATAGACAAAAAAAAAAAAATCCTTGAAGCATGATACATTAAACAGTTGAAACCCAACCTAAACAAAATCAACTATGGAATCTCTACAAATATCCTTAAATGTCTGTACTTTAGACGGAGGCCATTGGTTTTGTGCCAACGGCTTCCCATACTTCATACTTCTCCAATTCACTTTGCGTGGTCATGTGACGTCATGAGATGCGGTGCGATTTTCGCTTCTAGCGTCTTATATGCACGTGTTTATCGTTGCTTAGAGATCATCTATGTAAACATTCACAGATTGTCATCACTGTCTTGTCCGTATATTGCTTAATATGTTGTAATTGACATCTTTGATAATTGCTTATGTAAGATGAAAGCTTAGATTGTATTAAAACATATGGATCAATATTGTGAATTTCTTTCTTCGTTCAATGATAATGTTATTAAACTTATTAGACATTATGAAAAGAATTTACATAAAATAAATAGACAACACTTGTCTATATTATTTAATGAAACGTGTATGAATATATATATATATATATATATATATATATAATCATTCTTATATATATATATATATATATATATAATCACTTTATTATATATATATATATATATATATATATATATATATATATATATATATATATATATATATATATATATATATATATATATATATATATATATATATATATATATATATATATATATAATCACTTTGTTTCAGTATGAGGTATACTGATATTTGTGAATTTCTTTTCAGACTTGTTATTCCTGACTTGAATATTGAATATATTAGAGATGGCTGCTTCACGGGGTAATGTAAATAAAGATGTCAAAAGAGCTGGCCATCCTAGTGTTAAGCAACGTCGATCCTGGGCAGTACCTAGATGGGTGACAGCTTGGGAAAACCATGTGCTGTAAAGTCGTATATGCGATGGTGTAATGGATAACGAGTTGGAATTGTTAATCGGAGAGCTGAGTTCCAATTCCAGTCGGGTTCGTTATATGCACTTACACGCACATAACCTTAAGAAAGTTATGAATCAATCTCTTCTTCCCTCATATATGGGTTAATTAGTAGGATTTGTATCAGTAAATCAGTTGACAGTTCTTTCGTTAGCTGATACAACCCTACATCCGGGTGTTTTTATCGAGACACCATTTCTAGAAAGACTGCTACACAAGTCTAAAGAGTTCTTTCAAGCCAGGAAGTGAATTATCCTACGCCAGACACCAACGTGAAATTTGAATTTCCGCGGACTGGCTTAGAGGCTCCAGCTCCCGATTGGTCCCCAGCGTTTACTTCCGAAGCCCTCCCAATTATTGGATACGTCTTCAAGGCAGTAGAGGTTTAAAATCTTTTTCACTTTTTCTTAGATGAGCTACTTTTCCGGGCTGATGTTTTTCATCTACCCGAAGTGTATAGATAAACGGTTAAGTATGGCGGCCACTGCCATCGAGCGGACAGGGAAATCGTTTCATCCTTACATCCTTCTGGAAGTGTCTTCTCACGAAAACTGACTTTCCCCAGACACCATATCTAGGGCCTCAAGGTTGGACATTGGGGATCTGGGGACAGCAATACAGGACCGAACAATGGGGTAAAGCGATTGTCATTGGAATTCTGAGTAAACATAGTGAGATCGAAGGATGATGAGGGTGATGATCAGTAAATCATTATTATCTTAAAAAAAAAGTAACTCCTTACAATCTAAAAATATTTTCTAGCTTTAAACAATCCGGAAAGGCTGATAAGCCGTAAAAAACAAAACAAATCAATCAAATCAATACTTCGGAAAAGTATGAATCTAACTATTCTCCCTCCAGCTGTGGATTAAAAAGTAGAGCATTTTGGCACTGGTTGTAAGCCAGAAAAGGAGGAGAAGTGGGAGAAGGAGGGGAAGAAGGAGGAGGGGAAGAAGGAGGAGGGGAAGAAGGAGGAGGGGAAGGTGGAGGAGGGGAGTGAGAAGGAGGAGGAAGAGGAGGAGGAGGAGGAGGAGGAGACAATTCAAAACCGAATGTAGCCCTAGCGGAGCATATGTTTGAACTCTAACTAAGGTCAGCATAGATGTGGTATAAACTACAGGCTCTGTGGGCGTTGAAGAGATGCAAACTGGCCTGAGCAGATGGTTACACTCGGAAACAAGCATCCATCATGAAGAAAAGAAATCACGCTCTTTTCCAGAGTGTCTTCTAGTCGAAATAGGTCTGATGGCGTCTTTTGAGCGAAAAGATGAATCGCAAATTTCGCTAAATTCGAAACATACGAAAAATAAAAGCTACAACAGATACATGGAGCGCGTTAAAAAATGTGGAATAAAACCAGTCTTGGGGTGCACAACCCTGTCTTCCCATATAGCCACGTAGCATTTTCGACGTGCTTTTTTTTTTTTACATAGGTTGAGAGATTTCAAAATGTGCTAGGAACGTGTCTTGTCAGCAACATCTTCTTCACCACTAGTTAAACCCACCGCCTAACTGTGCTTACATCCACTGTTTGGTCTCCGTAAACGTCAAATGGAAAAATTTAGTGATATACTTGCATCTGAAGCACTTTCGTCCCACGTAGTTTTTTCCAGATTGACACACTTTTGCTACCTATAACACGGCAAAATAAATATGGCTTTATATTGGCAGGAAGGTTCAAACTTTATTACCACCTTACTTTTGATATTGTAGACCAAAGCAATAGAATATGGAACATTATTTTTAGGAAACTACATAAATTATACGAATGCTGAGGACAGGACTGATTTCTAGTAGAATTAGGTGATTCATGGTCCAGCGATTACATTGTACGTGTAAAGGAACTATATATGCTTCTAGTTTATTTGTTTCTTTATTTATGGTCAAATGTGTCGATTTTGTAATTAAAGCTTGTTCAGCAACTATAAAAAATATAATTCAAACACTGAAAAACTTTATAAAATGTTCTCTGAAAATGCGGAAAGGTCCTGTTATATTGCGTGCTAATAAGAAATATATTCTTGAAAAACAAGATGGATAAAATAAGTAAAGGTTTATTGTAAAAAAAAACAAACCAAAAAACAGTACAATAAGAATAAAGGTTACAGATATGCACAAGGTCATCGAAAAGTGAGTGCTACTATTGGAAGGTTGGTAGTTCTGACGTAAGTCTGAGTCGTATCCAACAGATCTCGGCTAGTCCTCATCCCTACGAGGGTAGATGTGGCACAAGGCTGAATTTAACGTGGGTCATCCGAGCCCGTAGGCTCGGCCAAAAATTCCACGTCGAACCCGCATAAACGGGTTCGTGTCCGTCTACCTCCACGGACGAGACTCTGGCCTTCGGCATTGCCTCGTCCGGGTTCCCACAAGGTGCAAAGAAATGCACCAAAACAAGGTTACATCTTTGTAGTGAGTAAATTGTTTTTGTCAATATGAAAAATTATAATACATATATATATATATATATATATATATATATATATATATTTTTTGTGTACACATATCCAAAAGGTTAGTTTAAATTCAACCAAATCGTCAAGTTTTTTTTTTAAATAACACATATATTGGGGTAAAAATTTTAGATAAACTCTCCCCGGTCCATGTTTTTTCTGCTGTTTTTTGATCAAGTATTTTGACATTATGAAGAAACATTTTCTTTCCTCAGGTAGGCAATATTTTGTCGCCCAATCCTGAAAGTTTCAAACAGTCCACAGTGACGTCATATGTAACATGTTCATCCGTCAAGATACCATCTCCTGTGAAAGTCATTTATTTAAGGTGAGTTGTTTATTTTGATTCATATTTGTCTGACTGTTTGGTTGAATCTGATGTGCTGAAAGATATGTGCTCGGATTGTACTGAGCTTCGACCGATAAAATGTCACCTGTAGTGCGTTTGTAGGCGAAGTTAGAGTTTAATATTGTTTTATATTTTTTAATATAAATTTAATAAGCCGTTTATATGAAATTTGGAGAATAAAAATACAACTAAATAGCAGTAATAGCAATAAGTTTGATGATATTTTTTTACACATTAGCCTTTTGACTAAATTAAAACACGGATAGAAATGTTTTAAAGTTGGAAAAGTGAGATTTACTTTTCTGGGGAAGCTGTTATTTGTGAGAGGGCTCCCTGTGTAAACTATAATTCCTGAGTAAGTCGAAATCTCTATTATTTTATCTATTTTTTTTAATCGAATTTTTACTCGGATCTGTGTCTTCCCTGTCAGCTGTTAAATGAAAAGACTAAAAGATCGCATCTGATGTCATCAATATTATAGAAGGTTGATGTGTGCAGCGACAGGAAAAATTGTTGTTGCCTTTGATGTTTTTTTATGGTTATTGAACCGAGGACGGAATTGCAAAAGCTAGCTTCTTCAGCATAATTACCTTTTTAACATTTTTGGCAGAACACACACACACACACACACACACACACACACACACACACACACACACACACACACACATATATATATATATATATATATATATATATATATATATAAATATGGTGTTGGTACTCACTTGGAAAAACCTTGGGTATTTCGACCTGTAATAGAACAAACCAGTACCCAAGGAAAAATGAGGAATAAAAAAGAAAGAACCAAGAACATGAAACTAAGGCGAAAACAGTCGTCCAGAGTTCAAGCTCAAAGTCCATATATATATATATATATATATATATATATATATATATATATATATATATATATATATATATATATATATATATATATATATATATATATATATATATATATATATATATATATATATATATTATATATATATATATATCTGACGATCCGTTAGGTGAAACCTGAGAGGTTTGTCTGGCTCACTAAATTCATATATATATATATATATATATATATATGGACAAAGTCCACAATTTAAGACATTTTATGTTTATATGAATGTATAAACATAAAAATGTCTTAAAATAATTGTCGGACTTTGTCCATTTCATAATGTGTGACGTCATTTGTTTGCATTTGGATACGCCATGAGCAGATATGAATGTACGTGTAAGATTCATGGAAATTGAAGTTTAAATACAGTAAATTCGACATTGCCAACTGAACGCTCTTTCGTGGCCAAATCAGTAAAGACACGTCAAGCTAAATGACACTTCCGTTTCGGATACAGGTTCGAATCCTGTCGGTGGACGAATATTTTCTGTGACAATTTCTCGGGCATTCAGGCTGGTAAATGTTGTTTATTATAAACAGAGTTTTACTTAAATAAACAGAGTTTTACTTAAATATTAGTATCTATGAAAAGAAAGTATAAACATAAAATTGTCTTAATATATATATATATATATATTTATATTTATGATAGATACTTTTGTTGTAATATAAATGAAACTGCACAACCACATATTTCTTTTAAATTGATCCGACGTGCAAATTTTCGGGAAAAGAACTGAGACATTGCTCTACTTATTGAACTATTTAGTTCATGCCACGTTGACTGATAAATTCCTACAACAACAAAAATTATTAAATTGCTATATTAGTAAAAACACGCTCTAACTTAAATTTTCAAAAATTCAACCTTAGCGTTTCTATCCGTTATCAGTAACACACTTCACAACAACATATTTCGATTTGCATTATATTTTTTCGTTTCTGATGATACCTGAATTTTTCCAAAAAGAAAATAGTTTCCTTGTCAGATGATGACTGGAGTACCCGTCGAAAGTACTTGCATATTTAAGAAAAAACTAATACAGTCTATAATTTAACCCCCCCCCCAAAAAAAAACAAGGATCATAACTGTCATCGAGTGTTTAGTAGGTTAATCCATCTTTAAAATTTAGTTAGCAAAGTGAATTCGCCATTTTATATCATTAACTGTACTAATTTATATTTTGTATTAATGATTTGTTGTAATATATATATATATATATATATATCTCTTAAACTGTGCAAATTACACAAAAAAAAAAAAAAACAAGTTTATTATTTTTTTTTTTTTTTCCTCTTCCTTCATTTTTTTTTTTTTTTTTTTTTTGTGTAATTTTGCACAGTTTAAGAAACATTAAAGAAGGAAAAATATATATATGTATAAGTTATAATAAAAATAGGGAAAATTATTCGTTCTTTTATTCCTTGTCCTCCTCCATACCATTAATCTTTCATTTTAGTTTTAATTGTATGTAGGTTGTATGCTTGATATATATATATATATATATATATATATATATATATATATATATATATGTGTGTGTCTGTGTGTGTCTATGTATCTATCTCAGTTCATCTATCCATCCATTTCTTTCTGTTCTTATCTATCTTTGTATCAATCTATCGCTCCATTTCATTCTCTTCATATCCATCATTCTCTCTACCTATCTTAATTTGTTCTCAGGGCTTTCTCTATCCGCATGTCCATCTCGTTTTTACCGACCTATCGATTTATGAGTGAATGTGTAATTTTATTTGTTCTCTTCTCTGTTCAGTTTTTCCCCGGATGCGTAATTTAAATTTGCTACGCAACTCCCGACAGTAATTCATTTGTTTATTTACAAACTCATCGAATTGGAACTTTCGTGTGGGTCCAGCTAATAGCAAAACGACACCCGATTACCACCCGAGAATCCTAATAAAATAATAAGCAAAAGTTTCATCAAATACTACAAAACTTTTAATTTGGAACGCATCTAGGTTGAGATCAGTGCTATCTGGAGTTAATTTAATGCAGGGGTTCAGACATTCCTGGAATAGTTCCTGCAACTGACAACTTAGTTGTCAAATAATTATTTCCTGACAGTACTGAACGCCTATCGTAGAACGATGGTTATTAACAAGTGAGGCTTGTATATCATTCATTATTTGTCCTGAGTTCGATTCTTTGCCAGGGCTAAATTTTCTTGTCCTTTGGGAAATTATATACATGCATATATATATATATATATATATATATATATATATATATATATATATACTTAAATATATATATATATATATATATATATATAAAAATATATATATATATATATATATATATATATATATATATATATATATATATATATATGTAAGCAGATATATAGATCCGACAGTATGAAGAAAAAATATACAGAAAAAAAACAAAAAAAAAAAAAAAAAATCTTAATATGCAATTATGCTGTATTAATGTTAATATAAAGTCAACGTCAATGTTAATTATGTTTTATGAATATGTCCTGATGATGATCTAAAATAAACCGAAACATCGTGGAGATGAGAGACTGGAAATACCAAGTGAAACCCCTATCATCTATTTGGTTATCATCTGCCTGCTCAGCCGTTATAGCCAACAGGAATCACTTCTTCCAGTTATATCAGTGTTTAATAATAGTTTAGCAGACTATTAATCTTTAGAGGAAGTGTATCTCTGCTCGGATATCCTGAGGTTGACCTTCGAGGTCAGATAGAAGACAAAACAAGGAAGTCGATTTTGATTGGCTGAGACAGCGTGAGAATGACAGGCATAGAGAATGGGTTTTCTGTTTCTTAACTCTCAAACAATACAGTAGTGTCAACTTTCGTGTCTGAAAAGGATCCCCAGTGATGGAGAACGACCCTCCCCCACTTAATAAAATAGTTAATTTAAAAATATCCGTGTTGATATTTTTCATCTCTGGAATCAAAACAACTAGCGATCACCGACCAAGAGAGGACTGGATGGGACGACCCCACGGGGTTAGGATTGGGGGATTATACGACATCACTGTGACTGATCCGATTGTAACTGACGTCTCTTTGTCATTGCCCGTAATGCGTGCAAGTGTGTCCTCAAAGAAACAAAGTCACTATTTGCTGAAAAAATGAAATACCGTATAGCCAATCACAATTCTTTTCTAGAGAATGGTGGCAGCCCTTCAGGAGTGTGCTGAACAAGAGTAAATCCTCAATCCCACCTCTCTTCATTTAATTTGAAATATTAAAATCTACTGCAGGTAAAGCAGAGTACATTGCTCGGAAGTTCTCTTCCAACTTCTCTCTACACTCATCTGGAGTACCTCTGCCAGATTTCCTCCCATTGATTTCTGATAGAATTTATAAATTAGATCCCCAAAAGACAAGCGGACGTCACGCGCTCACTAAGACATATGCTCCTGAGTTGGTTCCTGTTCTTTCCAAACTTTACTTATTGCTTTCGAGCTTGTCAGAAGTCATCCTCTGACCCCTCAAATTATCGCCATATTAGCCTGTTAACTCTTTTGGATAAAGTACTCGAGGCTCTTATCAATGCTTACTATGTACAGCCTCCGATCGGACAAACAGTATGGATTCTGTTTCGCCAGGTCTGCCGGCGACGTGTTAACTAGCCATCCATGAATTTGTCTACCAAGGTTTTGATTAGAATGGCGAAGTTCGGGTTGGAGTTCAAATTATTTCAACGACGGTCGAAAAAATTTAGTATGCTGGCCGTCTCCACAATCGCAAGGGCTACGGTGTCAAGGAACAAATATTTAACTTAATCCAATAGTTCCTGACAAATCGTGTAAGGAAGATCATGTAATTGAACGGGCATGCTTCCAGGTCATTTCATACTAACGTGGTGTTTCCCGCAGAGCTCTATCCTTGAACCTACGCTCTTTCTGACATTCATCAATGACCTCCCCATGTCATCAATTCCCAATTAGATATTTTGCAGATGACACAACCATTTACTCCGACAGAACCGACAAAGTAAACCTGTCAACTGCTCTCAAAATAAAAAAAAAAATGCTTAACTAGGCAAGAGATAGCTTGTAAATTCTACTCCGTCCAAAACAAAACTGCTTTCATTTAATCACCACAGAGAAACCTTTCTGCCTTGCCATCAGCATAGTTAGTGCTATTTCTAAATGTGATTTTACTTACTTGCCGTGTCATTGTAAAATATAATCATTTGTGTAAATTATTTTGATATAGCATAATATTTTAAACACATTTTTTATGTTTATACGTACTTTTTATAGATATAAATACTTAAGTAAATAATAAACAGTATTAACGGCATTTACCGACCTGAATGTCCGGTAAATGTTGTTAATACTGTTTATTATAAACAGAGCATTTACTTAAATATTTATATCTATGAAACGAACGTATAAACATAAAAAAATAATTGGCAGACTTTGTTCATTCCATAATGTTTGACATCATTTGTTTACATTTGGATACGCATTGAGCTGATATGAGTGAATGAGAGAAAATCATGGAGAGATGTGTTTAAAAACAGTAAATCCGACCTTGGTAACCGAACGCTCCTCTGTGGCCCAATCGGTTAAGGCACGTCAGGCTATATGACGGTTCCGTATAGGATATAGGATACAGGTTCGGAGGATGCATATTTTCTATGGTGATTTCTCGGACATTCAGGCCGGTAAATGTTGTTAATACTGTTTATAATAAACATAGCATTTACTTAAATATCTGTATCTATAAAAAGAACCTATAAACATAAAAAATGTCTTTAAAATAATTGTCGGTCTTTGTCCATTTCATAATGTATAGCATAATATATCCAGTAATATCACAAATTATATAACTAGTATTTATCAATAATAAACACACACACACATATATATATATATATATATATATATATATATATATATATATATATATATATATACTAGCAGTAGAGCCCGGCGTTGCACGGGGATATATCAGTAAGAGATAGATCAAGTATCCACCATCATAAAGACTGAAAATAAAATTGACAAAGATTATTGTTTAAGGTTGACGGACACGCATGTCTTAATTAGATTTTTTTTTTTTTTTTGAATTGGTCAAACCCAAACTCAAACAAAAATATTGTTTTCAATCGTTATGAGTCTACCGATTGAATAGAATTTTATTATAAACAATTGTCTTGTAAATGGAATTTTTAAAGCATTCTGAATGTAAAAAAAAAAAAAAAGTGTAAGACAATAAGAAACACTACCACAAAAAAGTGAAGTTTTGTTGAAATCGGTTGAAAAATGTAGGTAGCCTTTTCTGTAATCTTTTTAGTTTTTACAATTTATGACTTTTACTTATTGAATACACTACAGTTATAAAAATTGCATACTTTGCTTGTGGTGATTCATAATTAGAATTCTGATTTGAATATATTTTCCACTCGTTGTTTCTAATACAAAAAATATTAACTTTATTTGGGTTTATTAATTATGATCTAACAAATCTTATTCATTTAGTAGCCTTTCTGTAATAACAATCTTTTACAATTTGATTTTTATTTATTGAATACAGTAAAAAAAATTGGACACCATGTGTATTTAAAGTAGTTTCCGGTTATTATTTTTAGTTCGGACTTGTGTATGTTTAGATTTCATTATCTTTCCCTAAAGATAAAGAATTTATCCGATGTTTGTATTCATACAATCAGTAGAGATCGTTAGATTATTGTTTAAGGTTGACAGACAAGCATGTCTTAATTAGTTTTTTTTTTTTACGAATTGGTCAAACTCAAACAAAAACATTGTTTTCAATCGTTATGAGTCTACCAATTGAATAGAATTTTATTATAAATAATTGTGTTGTAAATGGAATTTTTAAAGCATTCTGAATGTTAAAAATAAAAAAAAGTGTGCAAGAGAATAAGAAAAACTACCTGCCAAAAAAAAAGTGAAGTTTTGTTTTATCGGTTGAAAAATATAGGAAATCCGCTCCCATATTTAAAGGAACCCACACACAAAAAACAACCTGATGTGAGTTGTCCCCTTCCATTTTCACGATGTCTCTTAATCGTGTTTTCAAATTGATTTTGTGCAAAAAACAATTATATTTTTTTCCCATTTTTGGCGCTGTTACAACCACCACAAGGTAATTTTATGTAATCCTGTGACGTTTTGTTGAAATCGGTTGAAAAATGTAGGAAATCCGATCCAATATATAAACGTTACAGACACACACACACACACACACACACACACACACACACACACACACACACACGGTCTGCGTTTTATAATAAGTAAGATAACACGACCGGCCCGGATTGATATGGGGTCTTAACCACGCTGCTCAGTACTGGCGCCGATCAAATGACGGTTATTTGTTGATAGCCTCGTTCCTTCATCCGCTCTGCCCACGTTGAGTTCTTTGATCACAGTGCGGAGGAGATCGAATTTTGGTCCGTACTAAAGCGCTAAATCGAGTTGTGTCGGAACTGTGCTACGAAAACAACAAAGAAGGTTTCTGCTGGTGAAAATACAATTATAATGAATAACGAATAAGGTCGCTGGTTTAATTTTCGTTTGGTTTATATAATCGTTGATACAACAAAATTAATTCTTACTAATAAACTCTCTATCATGTCAAACCTTAGAGCAGGATAAAAAAAATAGGTCGGGAATTCTGTCGTCGGCAGGTCACGTGGGGTCCAGCAGCCTCTCGCCTGCTGCTGTTACGACTCGTCTGCGTCCTTCGCTCTAACCGATGGCTTCAACTAAGCGTTCGATTTATATGTATTTCGCCCAACTCCTAACGCTCCTCAACATTCATTAATTATTCCTCAATTAATTATTTTTTTTTTCAACCCTGGAAATATGATATCGACTCTCAATCAAAACTTTCAGATATTTCAAAACAATATAATTTGTCTGCACATTCCTTTTTATTTATCATCGGCCGTGTTATAATTGAATTTTTCCCGTTAACAAATTTTTGTGCTTATAAATTTATTTCAAATTGGCAAAGAAGTTTTTATTACCAAAATTTAACCCAAATGATTTCTTGACCAGCGTTGTGAATTATTTCGGCTTTACCCAAATTTGATCCCCGGCCGTCAATGACCTTCAAATACCAAAGACGTCAAACATGTTTTTTTCCCGATAACATTTTACGCTTTGAAATTCATTTCAAATCGGCAAAGAATTTTTCTCATTCCTAATTTCTCATGGCATATTTTAGACTATATTATATTCTGGCTTTTAGATTCCTAATAATTCTATCAATCTATCAGATTATCAAGGAAAAAATCTCTTTTTTTTTCTTCGCTTCATATTTCAGTTCATGCTTTCACCTTAACGATTTGAACGATTTTAACACTTCCAATTCTCCAATTCCTATACGGGGTTTCTACATGAACTATTTTAAACCTAATTTCATACTACCAGTGTCAAATAGTTTCATTCATATATATATATATATATATATATATATATGAAAACCTCTAAACTATTTGAGTTTCTTTTGTTCGTGTTTTCAGATAAAATGTTCAGACATTTAATACCATCTAGAAAGAGAACAGATTAAAATCATTTTGTCTCAGCCCACTACGTCTTTCCGACTGAGAAATGATGAGAGGGAAAAAGATCATTCAGGCCTTCTTTAATGGTACCATAATTCATACTCTTGCTTCCATCTTCAAATACAATTCCAGAACCGTCAAGAGAACTGTGGACAAGTTTAAAAAGAGTTAACAGTAGAGAGAAAAAGTTGATCAAGAGGTCACAACAGCAAGAGAGGTCATCCTTTCAACTTAGGGCTAAATACATTCTTATTGTCCAAATTAGAGTACAATAGTGTTATAAAAACCTCGGAGAATTCCAGTAAAATATTTTTAATCATTTCTAAGATACAACGGTTCAAAGCTTTGGGCAAGTTTGCAATTATTCTCCAGGTTATATATATATATATATATATATATATATATATATATATATATTAGTAGCAGCATGGCCTGGCGTTGCCCGTGCTTGATTCAGAAATCGTACGACTCATACAGCAATCGCTATCACTTGATTTAAAATATTTTTGCCCTTCCTTGGCTTTGAAAGAGTGCCCTTTGCCGTGCTGATGTTGCTACACGCCTTACTTCTTGCCTATCTCACACTACGGATTTAAGCAAGCAAATGAGCAAATTGGAGTAAAGTGCCATGCAGATTTAAATTTTTCTCACTTGTGATGAATGCAGCTATATATTTTTTTTGCATGCTAGTTAACATTCGTTTCAGTCAGCTGTTGGCTCTCACGCTGGCCAGTAAAATGTCCTGCCTATTCGTGGCAGTCAGCTATTGGCTCTCACTCTGGCCAGTACAGAAGCATGAAAAAATCGATTATTTCCACTATCGATGGGAGTTGGGAAATGCATCTAAATTTTGGTGCAAATTCGTCGAAAATTGCGCTGTGCATTCGTTACACACAAACACACACACACACACACATGCACACACACACACACAAACACACACATCATGCCTTATATATATATATATATATATATATATATATATATATATGACAAACGATTTATAAATTTTTATGTATAATGAACAATTTTAGTGAAATCTATGATAAAGTGAATGATTTTTTTCCTTGGACGTATTTCGCGCTTTAGGTCTTCATTATTTAATATCTCATGTTTTTATCACTTATTAAACAAATCCCATGTTGTTAACACTGTAACTAATAAATTTTTCACATTGTGATAATAGTCTAAAACATAGTGAGAGTATTTCGGTAGCAATTTTTAATTTACACATGTTTGGTTGGAAACGAACGAAAGTTATTTGTTTAACATTTTTTTATTTAATATGTTTACAGATTCTGACCATCTTTATGTTTTGCGAAAAAAAAATTGAACATAAATTGTCCAATATCTTCTGAGCATTTCCGGCTTTCATAAGTCATTGTCAAATGGCTATGGCTTCAAATACTTGAAACTTTAAGCATAAAAATAAAGTCAGCATCAATAAAATTCCGTCTACTTAGGAACTAAATGTATTTAAAAAAATATAAGTAAAAGAAAGATGCAACAAACTGACACGTGAAGACACGAAAGTTTTTTTTAAAAAAATGACGTAACACAAGCCATTCTTTGAAGACGTGATACTCAACCCCCTCAGAAAAAAATGGACATCTAGACAAAACCTAATCAAGTCATTCAAATCCTTTGATAATATCGCAGAAGACATTAAGCAATTCATATTCAAACTCTCCCTGAAAAACAGAATAATCACGATCAGGACTGCCACCATATGTATTGCAGTCGTAGTAGTTGTGAGATTTCCTGGACAAGATGAGATGGCAAGTTGACCGAGTCCAACTCTCTCCAGGCTGGTTTTAAATTCAAATTCCTAGACCAAGTACCACCCAATGCTATAGAGCCTCATATGTGCTGCTTTTTACACATAAAGAGAAAAGATGAACATAATTAACATATAAGTGAATGTAATGAACAATTTGTAATTCGAACTCGGCTCTCTGATAAGTCATCCTGAACCGTTATCCATTATTTCACAGTGATCGTGATCCTGATATATATATATATATATATATATATATATATATATATATATATATATATATATATATATATTCGGTCCAGGAAGCCATCTCTTTGCAAGCAAAAAGACTGTTTCCTTGGGCTTCACGTTATTAGACTCTAGTGTGTATCATACATTCCCCTCACACTCCCCATTTTTTTTTTCTTTGTGCTGTGCAAATTCGCGCGGATTGAATGTTTTTTCTTCCCTTCATACCATTAATCATTTCATTTTTAATGTTTTAATTGTATGTAGGGTGTTTGTGTGAGTCAATATATATTGCAATAATTGTTAATTTGTTCCCAGTCGATCCTGATGAGCTTGGGAACGAAACTGGTTGGTCTGTTCTG
The DNA here is from genome assembly GCA_903632075.3 of Acanthosepion pharaonis. Lineage (NCBI taxonomy): Eukaryota > Metazoa > Mollusca > Cephalopoda > Sepiida > Sepiidae > Acanthosepion > Acanthosepion pharaonis. Next base: position 1,978,007 of record CAHIKZ030000558.1, on the reverse strand, counting down.
TAAGTGTTATCATCTCTTATTTTTTTATTTTTCATAATGCATTTAGGAAATAATTTGTATCTATTCCTATATAATATATATATATATATATATATATATATATATATATATATATAACAGCATCACGATCACGTCTCTTTTAACTCATCAGTTTATGTAGGGGCACGGAGCCCAACGCTTTCCAGGCTGGTTTGAATTTTCCTTCTCCTTGACCGTTTGTCTCACAAGATTATAGAACCCAGTCTGTCCTGCTATTTAAACCAAAGCTGGGGGAGCAGTGATAAATTCATACTTTTCCAAAGGGCGTTAGCATGGAAAGGAATGCAATGAACTCGATTGGAATTCAAACTCGGCTCTCCGATTCCTCAATCTGACCCGCAATTCCCTATCGCTCTCTCTCCCTCCCCTCTCTCTTTATATATATAGAAAAAGAGAGAGGGAGAGAGAGAGAGAGATTGAGAGAACACAAAAGCTCCTTCAATAATATTAGAAATAGAAATCACACACCCCTATCCAAATATTTTTGGCATTTAAAAGAAATGAATAAAACACCTAAAGTAAAATGGAAAATAATAAATAGAACAAGAACTTGTAAAACCTGAGATGACCCATGCCCTTTATGCCTACATGAAAAACTACACATTATTAAGTTTCTAAATAATGGAAATGTATTAAACCATAGACATGAGTTAACGGTTTTCTGCCGACATCAACAAATTTTCGCATTAAATAATTAGCATAAAAAAAATTAAATTTCCTCGTCTAATAAAAGGTTTAAAAGCGTAAGACAATCATAAGATAAAAAATCCTTTATGAAGTCGTCAAAAAACAAATTGTAATTCAGTGCGACGCGTTTATATACGACACAGCCCTTTTGAAAAAAATAATCCTTTAGACATTAACGGCCTACGATGGTGCCAGCAGTTATCTGTCGCTGCGACTGACCAGACGATGTGCCATCATTCGCTTTGAAATGGACACCCCGGCAGTGCCTCGGCTTGACCTCTTTCCGAAGGTGACTGATATGTTGATACAAATTGTTAACTTTTACGCCCCTTATCGAAATGGCCACTCCATTCCATCGTAATTAATTTTACGAATGAACATACTTATAAAGATACGTAAATTTCAAGATTGGTTATTCCTACATTTTCGCTTGAGGATGAAACAGGGTTTGATACTTTAATTCAATTTAATTTTAATAATTACATGTTTTTGGCTCTTGTTTTTGAAACATGAGAACTCTTCTGTAGCGAAGGAATCATATTTTTTAAAAAAATAATTATAATATATATATATATATATATATATATATATATATATATATATATATATATCAATTCTTACCTACGCTAGGAGAAATGTGAGACTAGTTTCATGCTGCGGTCTTTTTAAAATACGGCCAACGCTACTACCGTTGTAAAACGGAGTTAATGTTAAAGCATAACTTGCATAGTTTTATATAAAGAGCTTCCATTATCTTAAGATGTCGTCGAGAATTAGATGTCTTTAGAATGATTGTGTTATCGACAATTTATTTTTTTAAATGGCTCCGTGTGATAGGCGTCCTCAATCGAAATGAAACACGTGAGTACATTGCATAAGTTAACGTTCTATTTTTCTATACACTAGTATATGACTAAACACCATTTATATCTGTAGTAGAGAGCAATATGAAAGTTCAAAAATTGAACATTTCTAAATATATAGATTCAATCGTGAAGTGCAGTAAATATTCTTAAAACCTTAGTTGTCGTGCCCTGCAGCGGGGAAAAGTAAGTTGCCTTTATTCTTCGACAAGCTTCATTGTTCTACACTGTGTAAATTTGCATTAAAATACCGAGTGTAATGAAAGATGTAAAATAAAAAAAAAAGTTTTTATGGCACAGAAAAAAAAAAAACTGTAGCAAAAAATAAAACGGAAAATACTTAGCGTATATTTTATTGGCACATAGTGATTTTCTGTAAGATCAAAATTCCTGAAACTATAATTGGATTGGGGTTTCTGAAACCTAGCGATTTTAACAATTCTGATGACCTATATTCCTGTCTGTGTGGGCTCTTCAGGGATTTCATTGGCTGACCAGAGAAAATCGATCGAGATTCACTCTTGATCGATGTCATTTTACCAAGTGCATCGCAAATGCATTTTGCGAATGGCCCGGCTATCAGCTCTTTATCGAAAATATTCATCATTACCGGCGCACGATCATTCGATTATGATGGAAATTTTAGCCAGCCTTGCTGTGGAACTGTAGTTAGCATGGTATTCTAACTAAACACTAATATTTGTTCGAACTTCACTAGTTACACCATAATTGTAGGTGTGCCAGACTAAAATCGGCTTAATAACAGTAGTGATATCAATAAGTGTACCTTATTTACCACTAGCACACCGAACCTATCTATCTATCTATCTATCTATCTATCTATCTATCTATCTATCTCATTCTCTTTCATATCTATCTTTGTCTATTCATATCTATCTATCTATCTATCTATCTATCTATCTATCTATCTGTCTGTTCATATCTATCTATCTATCTATCTTTGCGTGTTCATATCTATCTATCTATTGATCTCATTCTCCTTCATAGCTATCTAATTCTCTTTCATAACTATCTATCTTTGTCTGTTCATATCTATCTATCTATCTATCTATCTCATTCTCCTTCATAGCTATCTAATTCTCTTTCATAACTATCTATCTTTGTCTGTTCATATCTATCTATCTATCTATCTATCTATCTATCTCAGTCTGTTCATATCTATCTATCTCAGTCTTTTCATTATCTATCTATCTATCTATCTATCTATCTATCTATCTATCTCAGTCTGTTCATATCTATCTATCTATCTCAGTCTTTTCATTATCTATCTATCTCAGTCTTTTCATTATCTATCTATCTATCTATCTATCTATCTATCTATCTATCTCAGTCTGTTCATATCTATCTATCTCAGTCTTTTCATTATCTATCTATCTATCTATCTATCTATCTATCTATCTATCTCAGTCTTTTCATTATCTATCTATCTATCTATCTATCTATCTATCTATCTATCTAATACTCTTTCATGTTTGTCTATCTATCTCAGAAATGGTATCTCGCTGTTCATGGGTTAGACAGTAATATTGACCTTATTTACAAATATTTCTTCAAATATGTTATCTATTTTTCTCTTAAAAGTCGCTACATTTTCACGTCAATTTAAAAAAAAATATTTCTTAAAAACATTATCTTTGGGTTGCGTGCAGAAATTTAATTGTTATATAATTGAATATGTTATCTTCATTTTATACCAACTGAAATATATTCATTTTATGAAACAAGCATGCTGTAATAATTACAATCATAATGAACCGAATAGAAAAAAACAACAACAAAAAAGTGTTCTTTTTAATAATAATAATAATAATAATAATAATAATAATAATAATAATTCACAATAACGGTTTTCTAAAAAACAGTTTTTTGTAAGTAATGCTGTTAATATGGAGAAATGAAGCAAGCAATTTCAAATTAGATTAAGTCGTTCAAAAACATCGTTAGGAAAGAATTGATTTATAATAAATTGACGTCGAACAATGAAATCTTTTAGGTAAACGACTAAACTATTTTATTTTTTTTAAAGAAATATGCGATATCGGTAAATAATTTCAATATTATCATCTAACCAACTGACGATTTTTTGGACGGAAAGATAAGTTTTAATATTCTATTATATTTAATATTCTATTTAATATTCTATTTAATAATATTTATAACAATATTAAATATTCTATTTAATATTCTATTATATTTGCCAATTATTAATTCTCAATATCTTAATATTGAGAACTAACTTTAAAAACTTTAGGAACAAGGAATAAACAGTTGTACTGTTTGGGGAAAATAGTATCTCTGCGACACACACACACACACATATATATATATATATATATATATATATATATATATATATATATATATATATATATATATATATATTACGATAAACGTGCACTCAATTTACAAATTCATGAATTATTCACACAAAACAAAAGCAAAAGGTTAATGATTTAATTGGCGAGAAATCCATCATCGCAAACAATTCAAATAATAAACAAAAACCTCCGAATCCGAAAATGCTATTGAAAATGAGTCATTGTTTTTGGAGCGCGCCAGTAGCAATGCTGAGTTTGATTTTAAATTTTTAAAGGTTGTGCGTTCAGCATTTTCGGATACAACAATACATATATTTTCGTTGTCCTCTTATTACTAAGAGAAAAAACAAGAACAACATCTATTCTATACCTGAAGATGTCTGTAGGAACAGACAAAAGCTTGTAGTAAAAATAAGAACTAATACGGCAGAAATTTATGGAAACAAGGATCAATTCATTCATAACGGATTCGGAGGTTTTTGTATATTATTTGAATTGTTTGCGATGATGGATTTCTCGCCAATTAAATCATTAACCTTTGCTTTTGTTTTTGTGTGAATAATTCATGAATATATATATATGTATATATATATATATATATATATATATAGTGTATTGGGCAGCAGATCATTTTTCAAACATATATTTTTAAATATAACAGACAACGAGTGTATTATTCTGACAAAATAATGCCAAAAATCTCCTACATTTGGATAAATTTTTATTATGTTGTTCCTTGATCAAACCTAATAGACATAATAGACATTGTCCGTTATATTTAATAATACATGTTTGAAAATATATATATATATATATATATATATATATATATATATATTATTTAAAAAAATATGATTCCTTCCCTACATAAGAGTTTTCATGTTTCAAAAACGAGAGCCGAAAACCTCAATATAATTATTAAAATTAAATTGAATTAAAGTATGAAGCCCTGTTTCACCCTTAAGCGAAAATTTAGCGAATTATTTACCTAACCTATCTTTTCCACATTTTTCTACTTATCTGCACACACACACACACACACATTTAATTTTAATAATTATATTGAGGTTTTCGGCTCTCGTTTTTGAAACATGAGAACTCTTATGTAGCGAAGGGATGATATTTTTTTTATGAATAATTATAAATATAGCTCTACTTCTGTATGGAGCAGTTTTTAAAAAATAAAAAACAAAAATACTAAAGAACTCCGGATTATTTACCTAACGTGTTCTTTCCTATTTTTCTACATATGTGCACACACACACACACACACACACACACACACACACACACACACACACATATATATATATATATATATATATATATATCGCAAAGATTATGAAAAAAGAAATAGAGAGAGAGAGAGAGTATCAAAATCAGTAGGGCATGAAATGCCTGTATGATGCTTTAGGCGATCTTCAGACAAGATTGCTATCTATATCTATAAGCGCTCAATCTCTTATACTGAGCAAATTCTAATATATATATATACGTGTATGTGTATGTGTCTGTGTGTGTGTGTTTTTTGTATATATATATATATATATATATATACACACACGCATATACATATAAACACATATATATATATATATATATATATATATATATATATATATATATAAACTGGCAGCACGCAATGTTGATTACTTTGTCCAAAATATCAATGAACAGTCTAACATTGATAATGAAGTCTCTTCAGCTGTAACGAACTTTGTACAATATATATATATATATATATATATATATATATATATATATATATATATATATATATGTGTGTGTGTGTGTGTGTGTGTGTGTGTGTGTGTGTGTGCGTGCAGATATGTAGAAAAATAGGAAAGAACACGTTAGGTAAATAATCCGGAGTTCTTTAGTATTTTTGTGTTTTATTTTTTAAAAACTGCTCCATACAGAAGTAGAGCTATATTTATAATTATTTATAAAAAAATATCATCCCTTCGCTACATAAGAGTTCTCATGTTTCAAAAACGAGAGCCGAAAACCTCAATATAATTATTAAAATTAAATGTGTGTGTGTGTGTGTGTGTGTGCCAATACTTTCAACGAAACATTTTCAGCGATACCAAGAAAGACTATGAAACGGTCCTAAAAGTTTAGGCAACAATCCCATACACATTACACAGCCCTAATAGCCAAATAGAAGAAAAACATTACATGGTTTAACTCACCGTTCAACAAAAACGTAAAAACAAACGTAGGAAAAATACTTCCCCCATCTTGTAATATTTATAAGATATTCAATGGAAACAGTAAAAATCAGCTATATTTTCACCGAGAACATGACACACATAATAAAAAAGCAAAACAAAAAATAACCATAACACCACTCGCACCAGCTAAAAGCATCTGTAACTTCAGAGAAAAGAATGAATGCTCCTTACATGGAAGTTGCTTGAAAAACAATGTAATATACTAAGCCACTGTAAAATCAGCAGATAACGAAGAAAAATATACAAACGAGTAGCAGAATGTCCTCGGAAACAGAGACACTACGCACACACAATATCCTTCACAAATAGTAAATACACGAACAGCACAATGATTTCTAAACATATATGGAAATCATAAAAAAAATGACATAAAAAATATGGAAAATAAGAAAAACGACATTAGCCTACAAGATTAAATTCAAAAACTGCAAACTTGTTTGGTGTAGAAAATAGCTATAATCACCTTCCAGACCAACAAAATTTACAGAATGAATGATCAGAACTTATTTCAAAATGCAGACACAGAAACAAATTTTGTTACTTAAAAATTTTAAACTAAAAACGAATATGCACAGCGGAGATAATGTAAGATACTTTAGACAAAGCCAATATATAAAACTAAACAAATGAGCTAACCAAGACCTGAGAAAAAATACAAATCTAAATAAACAAATTAAGTAAATAAACAAATTAATAAATTACATATGCTCATATATATGCAAATTAATGTCATAATAATAACCAACAACTAATAATAGATGAAGAGTAAAAAAGTTAACAACAATACTATAAAATAACTACAAATAATTTATTTTCACTCAATAGGCTCTAGAATAATTTGAAACATAACCTTTATCGACCACCCAATAACCATTAGGATAATACAATAAATATCACTACAAATAACACACCATTCACCAGGATATATAAATAGTCGAATCAAAACTCAGCACACATAGCCTGATGATTGCGTTCAAGCATAAAACTGAAAGACGTGGCTTGTTGTTGGTCTCAGTGTCTACTTTTATGTTTACATAGGCTCTGTCTCTGATATTGAGCCCCTTTAAGCAAAAATATAGCATTACTTAAAACAAGATTTTTATCACACACACACACACACACACACACACACACACACACACACACACACACACACACACACACACACGGGCGCGCATACACAGACACAAACACACACACACACACATATATATATATATAATTAAGGGCTTCCAAATTTACTACTTTGCTAATAGTAATATACACATGACTAGAAATATTCCATTTGTTTTTTTAATTTGCAACATTAAACTAAATATGTCCTTTTTCAAAAGTAAAAGATTTAAGAAAAATATATTCGTTTAAAAATTTACACAGGAGAGATATGTAAAAATATGTTAGAAACAAAAATATTTGGACACTTTTATAAGCTACGTTTTGAATTAAAGGACATTTTTTCCTCTATGTTCTCCTAATCTGCCTCCTAATATATTATAGTATAATATATAGTATAATATATTATAGTATTGTATATTATAGTTTCATATATTATAGTATAATATATTACAGTATAATATATTATAGTTTAATATATTATAGTATAATATATAGTATGATATATTATAGTATTATATATTATAGTATAATATATTATACTATAATATATTATACTATAATATAATATAGTATAATATATTATAGTTTAATATATTATAGTATAATATATTATACTATATTATATTATAGTATAATATATTTCGCTGCTCTATAGTTTTTTTTTACAGGGAAATTGTTTAGACACAACCATATTATTCTATTTCCACCATTTTTGTAATCTTCACGAGCAGATTCTTCCCACGAAACGATGTTTTGTTGAAACGACTCCCAATAGGATGTTTCCCCGATGATTACAATCTTAACTTTTCACGTGTAGAGTTAACCGTTATCTTCCCCATACATCTCCATAAACTGTGCTTCTTCTTCCGTAAACGTCTACATCGAGTGGCTCTTGGGTCTTGTACAGGATGAAGATCATTGAAAAAAATAAAAATAAAAAGTTTCGATACAATTTACAGTGGCCCCAATGAGTCTTTATTTCGACAGTCAGTATCTGCACCAAGATCTCCGCCCTCATTTCCTGCTCAGCTCCGATAGCTTGAAGCGCTTTAGTCGCAGACTTCCGCCAGATCTCCAAAGATTAGAATGGTCATTTTTATCTCTATTATAGGTTTAATAATGTATCCCATGGCTTTTATTACCCTCAACGGAAACTCTACCTTTCAATTCCCCGTACCAGCCTCATAATACCATATGTTTCATAAATTACAAATAAGTTACGACCACACATTTTCCCTTATTTTTTTTTTGGTCTGTCTTCTTCAATTTTTTACCGTTTTCTTTTGTTATCCAATTCCTATTGACATTTTTTTTTTTTTAGAAAAACGGAAAATGGAATAGCGACTCGGTCCATTCTGTTGTGTTTACTTCGTACTAATACCCTGGAGAAAACCATAAATCTATTCTTTCTTTCCTTCACATCCTTTCTACCCTTCCTTCACAAGCTATCGGTTCAATAGCATTATAGACTGATCCCTCCAGCCTTGGATGGCCGCCAGTCTAACAGAAAGAAATCACTGAATCCCAAGCTATGTAGAAGGAATCCGGAAAACACTCCATGATCTTGTGCCAATTCAAGTATATTGGACAAAAGAAAGCTGTACTTGTGTTTGCGTCGATTCCGAAGTTTTCAATCTACCCCAGTCACCAATTTCTTTTTCTGTTGCCATGTTAAATCCCCTTCAGTTCTTGGTTCACATCGTGTTCTCCAGCTTTGTATTGAATGCGCAGGATCAGTGTTGCGTTACTAGGCTACATTCAATTTATCGAGAGGCTGGATGAAATCGTTTTCAAATTACGACAGGAGATTTGCTTGAATTTGATCCTAACCTGTTCCTCTATTACATCAAAAAATCAATACAACTGCCTTAAGTTTGTGTCCTCGGTTCTCCGTTCTTTCTGTATTACATTAACGATCTTTCAAGGAACATTCTCAGATCATAAGTATACAGAAATGCTGGTGATGCCACAGTTTACTGAAGTGCCTCTAAAGATCAAGATATTCAGAGGTTTACGGCTGATTTTCCGCTGATCTAACTTTAACAGCTCAATGGGGAAATATTGACTTGTAATATCTTATTATCTGGGTTATTCCGTGTAATTATACTTAATGAATGAGAGAGCATTACACGCAAAATGTAACGCTATGTTACAAATATAAGTAACACAATATATCAATTATGACAGACAATCTGATAACGCAAGGTCAAGTGAGAAATAACTTCAGGTCGCCTAATTCATTCCGCTTGGACTGCTTCGGATTTATGATTTTTTTAATAACGAACTTAGCAGAATTCGTCTGCTCGCTATCGCTTCACAAACTAAGATATATTCACTAGTTGAAATCTTTGAAACAAACATTTCAAATAAACATTTCATTCATTGGCTTGTTATAGTTAAAGAAAATTTTACGGATAGTATATATATATATATATATATACACACATTTGTGTATTTGAGTAGTAATTCATTTTTTATACAAGTTTCATTAATCATATTAAGCTTTTTGTTCAATTTTTCTTGTGTTCGAAAACTGTTTATTTTTCTGGACATAAAGTGTCTCAAAAGTGTCCGAATATTTTATATATTCGGGCGCTTTCGGCTATTCTATAAGCCGTTATCAAGGATGATTTTAAAACTTTTACTTTTAACTGAATGTGTAAATTTACATACGTGCTAGCAGGCTTCGATAAGATATATTCACTAGTTGAAATCTTTGAAAAACATTTCAAATAAACATTTCATTCATAAATTGGCTTGTTATAGTTAAAGAAAGTGTTACAGATAGTATATATATATATATATATATATATATATATATATATATACATTTGTGTATTTGAGTAGTAATTCATTTTTATACAAGTTTCATTAATCTATTAAGCTTTTGTCAATTTTCTTGTGTCCGTATAACTGTTTATTTTTCTGGACATAAAGTGTCTCAAAAGTGTCCGATTATTTTATATATTCAGGCGCTTTCGGCTATTCTCTAAGCCGTTATCAAGGATGTTTTTATAAACTTTACTTTTAACTGAATGTGTGTAAATTTAAATACGTGCTCGCAGGCTTCGATAAGATATATTCACTACTTGAAGTCTTTGAAACAAACATTTTAAATAAAAAATTTATTCATTAATTGGCTTGTTATAGTTAAAGAAAGTTTTACGGCTAGTATATATATGTATATATACATTTGTGTATTTGAGTAGTAATTCATTTTTTATACAAGTTTCATTAATCTATTCAGCTTTTTGTTCAAATTTTTCTTGTGTCCGTATAACTGTTTATTTTTCTGGACATAAAGTGTCTCAAAAGTGTCCGAATATTTTATATATTCGGGCGCTTTCGGCTATTCTATAAGCCGTTATCAAGGATGATTTTATAAACTTTACTTTTAACTGAATGTGTGTAAATTTACATACGTGCTAGCAGGCTTCGATAAGATATATTCACTAGTTGAAATCTTTGAAAAACATTTCAAATAAACATTTCATTCATAAATTGGCTTGTTATAGTTAAAGAAAGTGTTACAGATAGTATATATATATATATATATATATATATATATATATATATATATATATATATATATATATATATATATATATACACATTTGTGTATTTGAGTAGTAATTCATTTTTTATACAAGTTTCATTAATCTATTAAGCTTTTTGTCAATTTTTCTTGTGTCCGTATAACTGTTTATTTTTCTGGACATAAAGTGTCTCAAAAGTGTCCGATTATTTTATATATTCAGGCGCTTTCGGCTATTCTCTAAGCCGTTATCAAGGATGTTTTTATAAACTTTACTTTTAACTGAATGTGTGTAAATTTACATACGTGCTCGCAGGCTTCGATAAGATATATTCACTACTTGAAACCTTTGAAACAAAAATTTTAAAGGAACATTTCATTCATAAATTGGCTTGTTAAGTAAAATGTTACAAATAGATGCCAACTTGTTGAAGGCCAAGTAAAATGCAAATTTCAAACACTTTTCTCTACTATATAAGACAATAATTCTAAACAGAACTATTTTTGATATGAAAATCAAAACAAGCCTCGAATAAAGGTTCAGTAATAAAGGACAATTCATTAATGAAAGAAACTTAAAAAAATATGCAAATTAGTTAAATTTGAAGAGTGATATTGCTTAGAAGTGGATAATATATAATACAGATATTGAGCCCTCAGTGTGCAAATTGCTATAAATTAGAGCTAGTGCTTTTTTACCTCAGAATTCGTTGGAGAATTGAGCTCCAATTTCACATTTATTCGTATAGATTCCATAATAAAGGTTTTACTTAATTAGCTGTTATATTTCTCTAACTCTTCAAATGTTGAATTTATAGCTAATTCTAATTTCTATTTTCTAATGTTTACACTATATTCATTTTTTCTTATAAATTGTCCCCTGTTCAATCACCCATGAAATAAAAAAAAATAATTATTTGTACGGAAAATCTACGTATATCAAATCGTCGTTAAATTAAGTGGCAGCAGAAGAATTATCGTTGAAATGTAAGTTTAAACATTATTTCAAAATTTAAATGCAGCGATCAGTTTTGAGTTATTCTGTAGTTTATTGATGCTTATCGCATTTACTCCTCCCTAGCTAATGTGATGATGACCAAACCACGAGTCCTCTACAGGAGCTATCTTAAATGTCGCTCGATAGGGTGGCTTTTAAGCTAGTTCATAATAAAACCTGTACTTCAATTTTGAATACAAAAGGAAAATAAGAGTTACTCGCCTTGAAACATGAAATAAAAGATATTGGCTAGTATAATATATTAATATATATTTTTAACGCTACATAATTTCTCAACCCTGAATCTGAGCTAAAAAAATCGTTCCCTGCACTTAACTTTTGTAGCGCTTTTGGATGAGCTATGAATCATTGAAATCAGATCACTGGGGGGGCGAAGGAGTTGTTTGGACACACACACACACACACACACACACACACACACACACATGCACAAACACACGCACACATACACTGTACTTTATATATAAGATTTACATCAAGTAAATCAGTAAAACCAATGAGACACATGGGGTTAGTGGGTGTGGAAGAATTAGAAAATAGAAACTCCACTAACGAGATAGAACAATAGAACAGTAACCAGGAAGAAGGTAGATAACGCTTGACATTCCATTTTGAAGATAAAATTAAACTGGAACGCAAGGAGCCGGAATATAGTTCCAGAAGCGAGAAGTGCGATAGAAGAAACTGCTAACATAGAACTTACGGTTGAATCTAGCCATTTAAACCGTAAGTTGATGAGACCTTGTTTGCAATCTAGTACTGTGCTTAAATTGATAAAGGCTAAGTACCATAGCGAGGAGCTCATCCGACAAAAACCATAAAATTATTGATAGAAAAGGTAGCGGGTGTTGCAGTTTTTGGGGTATTATGTTTACTAGTGAGTTAGCCCAAATGATTTGACTTACTTTATAGTCCACCAATAGAAGGTTAACCAATCAGAAGACGTAGAATATTCAATCCGTCGTGTATAAAGACGGCTATTTTGTTTACTCTATCCGAATGTCCAGTGCCAGCTTGTCAGGCGAAGAGGAACAGAAGGAAGAACTACGCTCTGCTACTTTACCGAGATATCCACTGCTAACCTGAACTACGCTTTCCTACTGTCTTCGAAATATTCACTGCTAACCTCTGGATTCTATACTCAAAGACGACCGTCATCATGAACAACACAGGGAAGCAGCTCTAAGGCGGTGTGAAAGTGAGTGAAGCCTAGACGCCAGGTTAGGACCAATAATATTACTTCTTCGTCTGTGGATCTTATCTCTAGATATATATCAGGAGCACCGGACCGTATATGGCGGCAATATTCTAAGCATGGACGAATGGTAGACATATAGATATGTAAGATAGATTCTGGAGAGAAAAATTGTCTAGCACAGCACAGTAAACCAAAGTTCTTATCAGATGACCCAGCAATTGATTCAATATGGTCTTTCCACTTCATATCAGCAGAGAATGTTAGCCCAAGAAAGCGCAACGAGTCAATTTCCTGGAGGTTAGCATCAGCCATGCTGATGATAATCAGAAAGGGATAACTAAATGTGACTCCCAAGTTTCATAAACTGCCTCATACTTAAAACTTGAAACAGCCTTCTTGATTGGCCTAGGAAATTATCAGATCATAAGTAAACATATATGCTGGTGAAACCACTCTTCAAACACCACCTCACTAAATCAATATTTTCATAGGCTTACGACTGATCTCTGCGTTTATCTAACTCTTACAACTCAATGGTGTGGGGAGAAACTGGATGGTAATATTTCTAAAACCATGCTAGTATCATTTCGTCAATAGACGGACCCTGAGTTATCTCCCATCTGGAATGAATGAATGCACTCTTAACAAACCTCCATTCTTTGAACGTCTCTTGGAACTCGTGATCCCTCTAGACCAAGGGTCGGCAACTCTTGGCATGCATCCCAAACATGGCATACCGGTGAATTGTTTCTAACACGAGAAATTTCTTTATTAGATTCCATTTTATTCTTTCTCCTCTTGTCTGTATATCATTATCTCATGTGTTTTTATTTTCTTCTCTTTACGGATTGTGCAGAATGTCGCGATCGTTAGCTAAGAAAAGATGTCATTCAAATGAAGAAGATAGAGAATTTAAACAATACTAGACTGAAAAATGTGGTATGATTAATAAAGAAAATAAAGCCTTATGGACTTGCTGTTTCGAAACAATCGTTTGTAGGACTTCTTCAGATAAGGGACATTTTGAAAGTGTTCATAAGAACTTAAGCAATAAAACTGAAGATGAAAAAAAGAGAATGAATTTCTCGAGAACTGAGCAAAGCAAAAAACAGGCCGATACTTTTATGAATTTTATTTCAAGTAGGTCCAGTTGCTGGTATTTTTGAGATTTCAAATATTTTTGTTGGTACATGGAAAAATGCTGTGTCAGAGCTTTGGCCGGTTTTAGCACGCACTCACAAAAAGGTTGCCCACCCCTGCTCTAGGCCACAAGTGCAACTGATACACATGATTTATTGCTAAAGATGTTGGGAAATTGGTTGGCTCATTGTACCTCTCCTGGAGGTACATGATACTTCTGCTATGGTTCTTCTTTACCTGACAGATTAGAATAAAAATGGAATATTGATGCCAAGTTCTGGCTGGAACTCCTCAATTCGCGTCTCCCAGCCTTGATAGTGTTTAAAGTAGTTTACACGGTTTTATTCGTCACTTTACAACGTGATTTCCATAGACGAAACTTTGAAGCCGATCGCTACTAGCTACTTCCACAGCAAATGTTCAGATGAACTTCACTCTTTAGTTCCACTAGTTCAGACCATTACGGATATGAGTCACTATGCTACGTCCATGGAGTCGGAACACCCACGTTTCCCCCGGATTTCAATTGTAATTTCCCATTCATCAAATCAAAAGTCAATCGTTATCTACAATCCTTATCCTCACAATTTTCATTTCCTCTTAAATTAATATCATACATGTTATTCAGTAGTACACTACACTACCATGAGTGGCTCTTGAGACTGAAAAAAATTCCACCTTAAAATATATTTTTTAATTATTTATATCTAGGTTGGTTTGAAGGTGATTTAAACTTTATCTTTTGGCGTATTTGGATAAAAAAGCAATTGACGTGTTTTAAGAGATTGATTTTAACAGATGGCGAAAAGTTGTTACCAATGGTCGAAGGGGTGCAATTCCCATATTGCCGTGACGTGATTTAAAAAAAAAAATCTTGCTTTTGTATTGTCAAAAAGAAAAATTATACAGTGTAACCCGGATATAAGAGAGTTGTCGGGAGCGGAGAAGAAGTCTCTTATATCCGGGTTTCTCTTATATCCGGGTTTGATCTATTATATATACATTAACACAGGCTCTAATTTGGGAGCAGAGAAAATCTCGCTTATATCCGGGTTTCTCTTATACAGTGTAACCCGGATATAAGAGAGTTGTCGGGAGCGGAGAAGAAGTCTCTTATATCCGGGTTTCTCTTATATCCGGGTTTGATCTATTATATATACATTAACACAGGCTCTAATTTGGGAGCAGAGAAAATCTCACTTATATCCGGCTTTTCTCTTATACAGTGTAACCCGGATATAAGAGAGTTGTCGGGAGCGGAGAAGAAGTCTCTTATATCCGGGTTTCTCTTATATCCGGGTTTGGTCTATTATATATACATTAACACAGGCTCTAATTTGGGAGCAGAAAATCTCTCTTATATCCGGGTTTCTCTTATATATACATTAACACAGTGGGAGCAGAGAAAATAACCCGGATATAAGAGAGTTGTCGGGAAACGGAGAAGAAGTCTCTTATATCCGGGTTTCTCTTATATCCGGGTTACATTATATATACATTAACACACAGGCTCTCGCTAATTTGGGTATAGCAGAGAAAAATATTTACCAGCTAAATTAACTGGGTGCGGAGATCGGAATAGTAATATGAAATCAATTTCATATCCGGTTTCCCTCCACACAGGGTCTAATTTGGGAGCAAGTTATTTATCAGGTTTCTTCGGGGGTAACAAATTTGACCCCTTATATCCGTTTTATTTAATATATACATTAACACAGGCTCGTCCTTATATCCTTTCTACTACATATATGAGGTTAGAGGCAAAATATGAAATCTTTCAGTCCTCCCACGTGACTTCTCTTTTGGGTCAACTATTGGTGAAAGTGCGATAGGAGAGAGATCTGTTGCTTGACGGCAGGGTGGGTCAGGGTTGAAGTTGTATCCATCGGGTGTTATATGAAATCGATTATCGCTAGAGATGACTGTCAAGTGTGCAAGCTGGAGGTCTTTACGCCGGACAGAATAGCTAATGTATGTTGAATCGAGTACTCTTGTTGGTTTTGGTGGTGATGAAAAAGTATTGAGTCTTCAAAACACAACTTCAGATAAAATGAATAATAATAATAATAATAATAAATAAATAATTCCAGTAGACTAATTGAAGGGATTCCTGACTAATTGAAGTCCATGCCTTAAAAGAAATACAAAATTTGTTCTCACGAGTACAGCCCACACCTTACGAAGGGCTTTATCTATGTAATATATATATATATATATATATATATATATATATATATATATATATATATCTTCAAAATATAAGAAATTATACTCGTCTGGATAACCTTATGTGCCTTGATATGTAAATAAACAGACAAATACCCAAGGGAAAAAATGGTACAAAAAGAAAGAACAGAGAACATGTACATCAGCCAAAGACAATCGTCTAGCATCCAACTTCAGAGTCTAAAGAAAAAAAACCCGATACGAATAAGTAAAATAACTAAATAAAGTGCTCAATACACTAAGTAGAGCAAACCTTATTAAACCTAAAGAGCCAGACAAACCTACCAATGTTTCACCTAAGCGGATCGTCAGGGACTGCTGGCGATCCGCTTAGGTGAAACCTTGGTATATATATATATATATATATATAAAGGCATTTTTATGTTTATACATTCTTTTTATAGATACAAATATTTAAAACAGTATTAAACAACATTTATCGGCCTGAATGTCCGGGAAAATATTCGTCCTCCGTTCTGTGCAAATTTCTCGGACATTCAGGCCGGTAAATGTTGTTTAATACTCTTTATTATAAACAGAGCATTTACTTAAATATTTGTATCCATAAAAAGAATTTATAAACATAAAAATGTCTTAAAAATAATTGTCGGACTTTGTCCATTATCATAATACATATATATATATATATATATATATATATATATATATTGTGTTTATGTCAGTGGAAAATGTCATGATGCCATTTCTAACCCTAGGTCTCTGGGCGGGACTCGGAACGAAATGTGTACACACCAGAAATCAAAGGAAATACTACTACTACTACTACTTCTACTACTACTAATAATAATATACTGATGGACGAATAAATAAGTGAAGAATTAAATAAAGTTTGTATATATATATAAGGGAGGCACTAGCCAAGGTACATCATGAAAAATAACCCACAAACAGAATGTGATATAAAAGAAATAAAAAGAACTGCAACCAGAATAGGCAAATCAACAGAACGTGAAAGGAGACCAGAAATGAACAAAAAAACATTACAAAAACCTCAAATCATAATGAAGAAACTGAGATACGCTCCATTCATTGTGAAGGTAATAGTGAAAGTAGAAAGAAGAGTTGGAAAGGCGTGATCTTAGTCAGTCATAAGACTGCAAATAAAACGAGCCAAATTATTTTACGTAAAACAATAATAGTGGACAAGAAACAAAGGAGGAAATCACAAGGCATATAAATCAGACACAAAATATTGAAATGGAGAAACGAGAACAACGCCCCAAATTACAAAAAACCCAAAAAGCAACAAAAAAAAAAAAAAAAAAAAAAAACAAAACAAAAAAACAAAGGAGAACCTGAAAACAATTAAAGACTATAATACATTGCTCAAATTAATTCTGGTTGAAGTAGACCCATTGTAAGTCTCAAAGAAGCCAATATATGCATCAGCAATAGCAAGAACTAAAAAAAATTAAATATGAAAGTAAAAAATGCGGTCTCATATATATGATGATCCAACTTGGAAGTGAATTATTAGTACTCGATGAACTGGAAAGAAGAACAAATATAATAACTAAAAAAGGCAGACGAGTTAAACGAAAATACAAAATTAGGAATGAAAATGGATTCCTATCAGCTAAAGAAAAAAATATAAAGTAAACAATACAATTGAAGTCTCAAAGAATCAGACGCTATGAAAAAAGATTCTACAGACAGAACAAGATCTTTCAAACCGATGTGGAGTAACTTTTTTAGAGAAATAACCAAACCTAAAATTGAAGTGACAAACACCCTAACAATGGAAGAGGTTATACACTGCTGGGAAAAATATGGGCTTGCCCTAAAGAACATAACAAAAAAGCAGATTTGGTTACGCAGGATGTAGAACGGATGAAAAATAAACAAACATGGTCGGGAATCACAGAAGCGGATGTTGAATGAGCACTAAAAAAAGCACACAACAGGAATAGATAAAATTCCTAACTTTGAACTTTATTATGCAAATAAAGTACACAGAAATAGCCAAAAAACTTCAAGAAATGGTCAACTATCCTATTAAAATTCCAGCATGGTTAACCAAAGGAATTACCTTCCTAACCAAAAATGGTAACACAAATGTTCCAAATAACTTTATGTCTTCCCACGACTTACAAACTGTTGACATCTATTCTGGCAAAACAAACATATTCCTTCTTAGAAAAAATGATATACTACATCTGGAACAAAAAGGGTGAAAACATGGCTATTACGGGTGGAAAGTCCAATTACTTATTAATGAGATGATCTTGGAAAAATGCTTCACGTAGTGCTGCCTGGATAGATGACCGTAAGGCATTCGATAGTGTACCCCATTCCACAAAGTGTAAATTTATTCAATAAAATGGCTTCAGGTAATCCTAAACAATAATAATACCAAATAATTCTTTTAAACATTAAAAAAGCTAGCCAAAGAACTTTAAAAAAATGAGCATTGATCCTGCTAAAATTCCTGCATCGGTAACTAAATGAATTACCTTCCGTCAACCCAAGAATGGTGAGACAAATGTCCCCAAACCTGCAGAGAAATTACATGCCTCCCCATTAATTAAAAACTGTTGACATCTGTTCTTATAAAACAGATATAATCGTTCTTACTAAAACCTGACACACTACCTCTTGAAGAAAAAGGGTGCAAACGTGGCTCTTACGGATGTAAAGACAATTTACTTATTAACAGGATGGAAAAAATATTTCAATACAAAGAAAACTCACAGTATTACCTGGATATATTACCGTATGACTTTCGATAGTGTACTCCATTTCTGGATCTTAAGGTTTTTAAATATATCACCTGGCGTCATCAATTTTATCAAGAAAAGTATGTCGATATGGAAAACAACATTTCCCCTCAATCATATCAATGGAATCTATAAGTCTGGTGAAATAATCATCAACAGAGAATTATTTCAAGGTAACCTTTTGTCTCCCTTACTATTTTGTATATCGCTAATAGCATTAACCAGCGAACTTAGCAGGACGGGATATGGCTATAAAATATCTCAAAAGAAAATAAGCCATCTATTTTACATGGATGAATTAAAGCTGTATGCTAGGAATGACAGTCATCTGGAAGGTCTCCTGAAAACAGTAAAATGTTTCAGCGATGACATTGGAATGGAATTCGGTTTTGATAAATGTGCTAAAAACACAATTTTATGCGGATCACTACAACAAACCTCCCCTTAGATCCTGAGGTAACAATCGAAGATTTAGAGCAAGAAGAAGCTTATCAGTAACTCGGTGTCAATGAAGGGGAAGAAATAGAAAATGAAAAGGAATAGTGTGAAAAGAGTACTATAGAAGGGCGCGACTGATTTTAAGAACTGAATTGTATTCTCAGAACAGAATTGTGACCATTAATAGTAGCCTTGCCATCCCAGTGGCTCAATATAGTTTCAACATCTTGAAATGGACTGTAAATGATATTAGATGGAATAACATAACATACATCATACAAAGGCTGATGTAGACCGTCTGTACATACCCCGTAAATAAGGTGGAAGAGGTCATATTCATCTAGAATTGTCATACAAGGTAATAACTATTGGCTTATTAAAATATATGGAAAGGACTGGGTGATACAATTAGTAAAGCAACACGAGAAGAAAAAGAAAAAAAAATCAATCATGAAAAAAAAGTTGTAAATACAAACGAGATTTACATTTAGTAGATTCCGTAGAAAACCAAAACAGAACCTAAGAACCAACTGTTGCAGCAAAAAATATGAAAAAGAAATCCAAGGACAAAGCTCTTGAACAGATGAAACAACGCTAAAAAGACAGACCTCTGCAAGGCTAATATCCAGAACGCATTAAAAAAAAACGATATTGATAAAGTTAACACTCATCAATGGCTACGAGGATCTGGATTAAAGGCTGAAACGGAAGCATTTATTCTTGCAGCGCATGACTAGAATCTTTTAACTAGAAACTTTTTGGAGAATATCATATTTAATAGTGTGGATCCAAAATGCAGCTTCTGTAACAAATACCAGAAAACCATACACCATCTAATCTCAAGATGTTCTGTACTTGTGCGAAATGAATATAAAAATTGTCACGATAGAGTGGGTCAATAATTACACTGGACAATGCGCAAATACTTTGGAAAATATGTTAATAAACGCTGGTATGAACATCACCCAGCGCCTGTTACAGAAATAGTGCATACCACAATTCTATGGAATTACACCGTCTTTACAGACAGGAAGATTGAAGGAAATAAGCCATACATAATTGTCAGAAAACTGACAGGCAAAAAAGAAAAAAATGCCTACTAATCGATATGGCATGCCTATCGTACTGTAATGTAAGAATAAAGGAATCTGAAAAAAAAAAACTATCGAAGTATAAAAACCTGGAAATCGAAATAGAAAAAATGTGGAAATTGTAAACAAGAATAATACCAGTCAAAGTAGGTGCGCTTGGAATGATAAAAAAGGAACACAACAACACAGTGAAAAATCTCTAGAAATCCCAACTTAAGAGAACTTTTTCCATGTAACGCTAGTGATGTTATGGGAGTTAGAAAAACAAATCATGAAATGTAGCCATAACAACACAAATCTACTGCAAACTGCAGAAATCGAAATATAATAATAATAATAATAATAATAATAATAATAATAATAATTGACCAGATGTTGCACCAATTATGGCTTCTAATCACTCCTACTTTTTCGCTGTTTCTTTTTTGTTTCTTTCTCACTGCATTTCTATCTTTCCTTCTCATTACTCTTTATTTTCCGTCATTACTTTCTTTCTTATATTTTCTTTCCTTTCTTTTCCCGTTACATTTCTTTCTTTCTTTTGTGCTACAATTTCTTTCTTTCTTTTTCACTACCTTTCTTTCTTTCTTTCTTTCTTTCTTTCTGTCTTTCTTTCTTTTCATCACATTTCTGCTTCGTCTTTTTCTTACTTTTCTTTTCACTATATTTCTTTTTTTTATCTTTTGAACTGTGGCTTTCTCTAATTGGACAGCGGTTCCTCCAAGGCAGTAGAGAGCGTGTTCGAACCCTGCAGGAAACGTATCTTCTTAATCACATATTCCGATTGTGCAGGCCGGTAGACGCAATTCGCACACACTGATATATATATATATATATATATATATATATATATATATATATATATATATATATATATATACCCGGTGTTCTGGTGTACTGGAGTAGATTTCTTTAGCTTGTACATCAGTCCACTTGCCTGAGTAGACGTAACGTTCGAAACCCGGGTTAAGAAGTTGGTTGGCATTTTAGACTTTTTAAATCTCTTCGCTCTACATATTCGATTTTGAATTTGTATTGAGCATTTTTGTTGTCTATACCTTTAAGCTCGACTGTTTTCAGTCTTTCTTTTTACATTTCTATACGTATTCTTGGTCTCTTTTTTGATGTGCAACGCATTAGTACTCCTTCCTGATTTTATCATTTGCATGCTGTATGACATATTCGTTTGTTTTGTTCTCTTATCCTCTCTCACTTCCGGTGTTCTGATATAGACTTTTTGGCATGTAAATCCTTCCACCGAAACCCGGTTTTTTTGCCATATATATATATATATATATATATATATATATATATATATATACACACACACACACACACATCTGCATGCCTACACATGACTTTTGAGACTGGCTAGAATTGCACAAAAGGACCACAAACAGTACATATATATATATATATATATATTTTGTTTCTCGTTTCATATATATATATATATATGTTGTACTTCTTTAGCTCCAATCAGAAAAGCTGTTTTTCTTTCTGGTGCTGAGTTGTTGTCCTGGAGAGTTCGATTCCAAGTAAGATGAGGTTTTCCTACCGGATATGTGGAACTACGAAGTTGTCAATTTTTGTTTCAAATGGTGAAGCTGCATGCCTATTGACGAATAAGTGACATGAAACGTTTGAGACTTATAAAGAGCTTTTATCTATGTAAAATTGTGTGAAAGGACTGGTTGGAAAAACAGTACAAGAGAAAGTATTCAAGGAGATACAAAAAATTGTTCTGACAAAGGGAAGGGCTGTTATATATATTATTTTTTTTTTGTCAGTGGAAAGTGTCATGACGCCATTTCATCTTTAGGTCCTGGGCTGGACCCGGTTGTGTAAACGCCAGAAATCAAAGAAAATAATAATAATAATAATAATAATAATAATAATAATGTTGTTTTTTTTTTTTTTTTTTTTTTTTAAAACAACGCTATTTTCAACGACTTTAAAAAATAACGTTTTTTACATTTACATTTTATGGAAAAGAAAATGCTCTTTCTAAGAAGTATCGTTTACAGATCCAATAAATTATTTTAAATTTCACAGGACAAACGAATGTTTTTTTTTTTTTTTTTTTTTTTTTTAACCAGCGCATTCCAAATCGTGTCTCTGTCTAGCCAAGATCCGAACAACAACCCGCAACTCAAGTTTAATCGTTCCGCGTTAGAGTTTTCCCCTGTCTGTAAAAAGACCGTTACTCAACGTGCCGGATTTGGGTGGACTTTTGGACCCGTGCGTCACTCGTGGGATTAATATGAAAATTAAAAATAGAAACAAAACGTCCAGTATGGCTCTTCCAGAAAACAGGGAGCCCGTCCTTCAATTGAGGTCGAAAATGCCATAGTTCCTCAGAAAATCCAACACCAGGATAATTTTGGTTTCTCAAATAGATCCATAACCGTAAATTTAAGAAAGAAAAATAAAATGGTCTCGTACAAAGTTGTATATTATAAACCTCAGAAAAACATCACTCGCCAAACATATGACATTTGGCAGAATAAGTGAATTTAGATTCAAAATAAACTAGCCAATGTAAGGGACATCATGCGAAATAACATTGACAGAGGCTTTTGAAATAAAAAGAATTGCAACAAGAATAGATGAACCAAAAAACATTGTATTCACATCACAAGTACAGTTAATGAAAAAACCGCACATTAATCAAAAGATAATGCTTTATTTATGTTGGAAAAATGTGTCAGTCACAAGACAGTAATGGTTCAAAATTCATCGAACAGAATTATTTCACTGAAAACAAGATTAATAAAAGATTATGAAATCAGAGCCATATAAGTCTAAATATTGAAGAGATCCCAAAATTACAACCAACAAAGCATAACCTCAAAACTATTAAGCCTATAATGCAGCACTCAAATTGATTCTGGATAAAAAACTCATTAAATCTCAATGAAGCAATATATGCAAGTACAGCTGAACATCAAAGTAAAAAAAAGGCAGTTTACGAAGGGAAAAAGAAAAATTTGATCTTAGTGTGAATTTTTTTTTGAACTCAAGAGGAGTAAATGTAAGAACTAGAAAAGGCATGACGCAATATCAGGAATTTCCTATCAACTTTAAAGCAAACAATACAACTGAAGGCTCAAAGAATAAGAACAAGATCCCGATGAAAGAAATTTTACAGGGAAATAGGTAAACAAAAAATTGAAGTGAAGTCCCCCTAAAATGGAAGAAGTTATACAGTTCTGGGGAAAATATGAAATTGGATTGCAAAGAACGAATGAAAAATAAACCAGAACAGACATGGGCGGGAATCAAATTGTTAAATTAAAGAAAACAAACAAAAATCTCCAGGTGATAAAATTCCTCCTTATTGAAATATGGAACTTCAGTCCGATCCAACTAAAATTCCTGCATGGATGACAATGTATTTCTTCTACCCAAAAATAGTGATATTCAAAAAACTATGTCTTCCAAAATACAAAGACATCTATTTTAAAAAACAGAATATCTTCTTGAAAAAATGACATACTACCACTTGAACAAAAAGGTCAAACAATCCCTGATGTAAAGACCAATTGGATGATCCTGGAAAACTGGTTCCGAAAAAAAAAAAATCTTAGATTGCCTGGATAGACGTAAAGCATTCGATAGTGTACCACATTCCTGGATCTTAAAGTCCATGCCAAGGTATCACCCGTTATCAAAAAAACAATGTTTTGACAAGTACAGCCCTCAATCATAAAAATGGAACCTATAAGTCTGGCGAAATAAACATCAATAGAGGAATTTTCATCTCTTTGTATTTTTTTTTATCACTTATAGTCAGTGGACAAGACAGAATGCGGTTACAAAATAGACGCCATTTTTTACTATGACTTAAAATTGTATGCTAGGAATCCCAATGAGCTGGAACTTCTGCAAACTGTAAAATGCTTCAGTGAAGACATTGGAATGAAATTCAATTTGGATAAATGTGCCACAGAAATCAAACAAACTTCCTCTATTAGTTTAAACCCTAACAATAAAAGATTTAGAACAAGGAGAAGCTTATAAGTACCTAGGTGTAAATGAGACAATTCACCATAAGAAAATGAATAAAGAGTTATTATTATTATTAAAAACTGAATTGAATTCTCAGAACAGAATTATATTAATTATTGTCATCCCATGGTCCAATATAGTTTCAACATTCGACTTAAATGACATCAGACAAATGGATTCTAAAACAAAGAAAGCTTCTTTCTAAGATGCATCATCAAAGGCTGATGTAGACCGTCTATACATACCCCGTAAAGAAGGTGGAAGAGTCTTATTCAAGACCTTGTCATACAAGACAACAACTATTGGCTTACTAACACATGGAAACAACAAATGACTGGATGATAAAAATTAGTGAAACAACATGAAAACAGAAAGAAAAATATTCAATAATAAAAGAAGGCAGTTTTTTTTTTCTGTAGTAAATCTCCGAACCAACTATTGAAAAAAGATATTGCCAAGGATAAAGCCCTAACAGATGAAACAAAGTTCTGCTTATCCAGAACGTGTAAACCCAATGTTGATAAAGTTAATACTCATCGATGGTTTTCGAGCATCTGGATTAAAGTCTTAAACTGGGGTCTTGCAGCGGAGACCAGAGTCAATGTGTTGTTTTCAGGCAAATATCCATTTTTATAAAATCCACAAATACCAAGAAACAATTACCATCTAATCTCAGGATATTATTACTTGCCCCCAAATGAATAAAAATCGTCACGATTTTTTGGACAATGTGCAAACACTTTGGAATGGAAAGCAAACACTGGTTCAATTTTACAGAAATAGAAGATGTCACCATTCTGGGATTTTCCACACAGACAGAAAATTTTCAAATAGGCCGGACATTATTGTCAAAACCAGAAAGAAAAACTTGCCTACTAATTGATAACCAGCTTGATAGCAACCAAGGAATTTGAAAAACTATCAAAATTAAATTGTAGAAAAAATTTTTAATACCAGTTCTGGAATTTAAAAAATGGAACAAAACAACACATTGAAAGAATCCCTGGAAACCCCAGCTTAAGACATACAGAAAATTGTCTTAAAGTTTTTGTCTGTCTGTAACGTGGAAATGGTATAAACCCCACGACCTGCCTTAGAACTGGTGTCCATTATTAATAATAATATTAATAAAAATAAAAATAATTATTATTATTATTTTATTTCTTTTATTATTTCTTTATTTCTTTGGTTTCTGGTGTATACGCATTTCATTTCGAGTCCCGATCAGAGAGGTAAGGTCAGAAATGGTATTATAACATTTTCTACTGAGGAGTTTTGAAAAAAAAAAAAACAAAAAAACAAAAAACAAACAAACAAAAAACATATTTTACATAGATAAAACTCTTCGCAATGTGCGGGCTGTTCTTGTGAGTACAATTTTTTGTATTTCTTTAAGGCATGGGCTACCAGGGAATCAATGAGTCAATTAAAATCTTTTTCTAATCAATCGCAGGGCTCCAACTACAACCGGAATTGTTAATGTCCTCATGCGCCAACGTCCTTGTATTTTGATATTTCTTTTTAAGATCTTCAAAAGTACATTGCAGTCTCCAAGGATTGCCATGCCAATAAGAAGGCACATTTTATTTTTGCGGTCCCTGATCACGATGTTAGGGAAATTAGCTTTGATTGTTGTGTCTCTGTATATTGTAAACTCCCATAAAATTGTTACATGTCCTATCTCTGTAACCGGGTCTTGGTAACGTTCATACCATGTATTATTATTATTATTATTTGGGTGGTATGATTCCTGATTTGTATCCTGTAGAGCCGGGTTCAAAGTATGGTCCTTGGACGCTATAAGAGAATTGTCATTTATCTGATAGCACTTTTCTTAATATATGGGATGTTCTTAGTAGGGCGATTTTCTGGGCAACTTGTATGTTGATCTTACTTGGGACACTGTTTGCAAAATTGTCCATTCCTTTTTTCACAGGGCCCAGTGCTCCGATTACTATTGGTACAGACTTCTTCGTTCCTCACATCCTGTTAATCCCGATCTCCATCCATGTTCTTGGACAATTTATCGATAATTTTTATGGAGGTGTTTCTCTCAGATGGTAATGCTATGTCAATAAGCATAGGCTTCCTGTATTACTTGTCTTTTATGATAATATCTGGTATTCTGGCTTTTATTTCCCTGTCAGTTTGAATTGGCATGTCCCAAAGGATGGTTACATTGTTATTTTGGCAGACACTCTCTGGTCGGTGGTCATACCATCTCTCAGTGACGGGAACCTCGGCGTGGTGTAATGGTTAGCAAGCTTGTCTCGCTAGAAAAATTACAACTGAATAGTGAGTTCGATCCTCACTGGGTGCCACTACATTTGGTCTTGTGCCACATCTAAGCTGCGCTTGGAAAATCACTACCATCTCTCAGTGGTTTCGATTTTGTGCTTCTTGCATATCTTCTAGCGCCTGTATGTCGCTACCTTGTCATTTTTTACCAGTTGCGGAAATCCTGAGATAATGTGGTTGACAGTTTCATCATATTTTCCGCAGATCCTGTATTTCGGGTTAGTTCCATCCTTGATTAAGTGACAGTGATAGGATCTGGTTGCGAGGCTTTAGTCCTGAGTTGCAATAATTAGACCTTCTGTCACAGGTTTCAGCTCGGTGCTCATCAGCTATTGATGAATTTGTCCACATCAGCTTCTTCCGTTTTTATGTATTTGCCATGCAACGCCTTATCCTCCCAGTTTTGTTGTAATTTCATTTAGCCAAGATGGTTTGCTTTCTGTTTTACTCGTTTGGCTTAGATGGTATTCGCTTCGTTTTTTGTTGATAGGATTTCAGGCATATTAAACTGTTTTTTGAAGATTGCAGGTTTTTTTTGCTGATGGAGTTGTTTTGGTGTTTTACTATTTGTAGGAGAGAGTCATTGGTTTTTGGTAGTTATGCTTCTAATCTGATTGTTGCAGGTTTTAAAGTTAATTCAAGTTGGATTAGACCTTGACTTCCTAAAGCTCTTGGTACGTACAACCTATCAGCATCTGAATTCGTGTAGTGTTTCCTCATTTATTTAAACATTTTCTGGTCTTGGCATGCAGTATTTTAATATCATTCAACGTGCATTTAATAATGTTGAAGCTGTTTGTTACTACGGTTATAGCTAAGATGCCGATAACTTTCATTTTATTGGTTCCTTTCGCTTTCTAGTATCAAACGAACTCTTCTATAAACTTCTTTTCGGATCTTTTTCTTCATAATTGATGTTCTATTTCGTCTTCTTTATTAATTCCTAAGTATTTGTATGTACCATCTTGGTGTAGTTACTTAATCTTGATATTAAGGTCTTATCCGTAGTTTTCGTTAGTTTACCACTTTTCAAGTTGGCTTTGGCACATTTGTCGATTCCGAAATCCATCCTAATGTCTTCACTGAAGGTTTTGACAATGGTGAGCAGGTTTTTCTGTTGGTTGTCATCATTGACAGACGTTTTAAGTTCATCAATACAGAACGGGCGATGCAGTTTGCCATTCTGTGACTTGTATCCGTAGCTACTGGTGTTCAGTAGACAGCTCAGTGGCTCTAATGCAAGGCAGAAGCGTAGTGGCGATAATGAATCTCCTTGGAAGATGCCGATTTTGCTATTGAGTGGCCTCGTTGTTAATGACCCGTTTGTATGGTTTAGATTTAGCGTAGTCTTCCAATTCTTCATGCTTTCTGTTATGAAGTTGACCGTTGTGGGACATAATCTGTATATTTTTAAGCTCTTCTTTATCCATAAATGTATTATTATTATTATTATTATTATTATTATTATTCCCTTTGATTTCTGTTGTATACTCATTTCCTTTCAGGTCTAAACCAGAGACTTCGTGTCAGAAATGGTATCATGACATTTTCCACTTTGTAAAAAAAAAAAAAAAAATTATTGGGTGATAGAATAGCAAACAAATGAATGAAGCTGGGAAGCCAATTTTCAAAACCCGTCATGATACCCCATCCTGATAAGTGTATACCATACACATGTATCACAGCCAAATATATGCAAAATATGTTTAGAGAATGTTGATAAAAGCCGCGAAAAAACAATGAAGGTGGCATTCGGATAGAAAACCCTTCAAGGTCGGGTCAACTAATTCCTTCGGGCGGTTTCCGATTGAAGGTATCTCGATATGACTACAATGTCCACTTGTACAATCTCTTTTCACACAAACAAATAACTCTCGACACTTAATCATGATATTCCACTACTATTGTGTGCGTTAGTCTAAGCCCAAATGGCTTAGGTCATGCAAGTGTGTTTTACAAAACAGGTAAATGTTGACACCTCGGATCATTTATAATAGGAAGACATGAGAGCCATGTCTAGTGTAGCATCAAGATTATTATTATTATTATTATTATTATTATTATTATTTCAGTTCTTCTGTTTGATACAATCCTTTCCCAATTTTTTTTTTTTTTACCTGACACTCGAAGTAAAGGAAGGTTTTTGTGGATATTAGGATGAGAGAGTTTTTCTGAGAAGGTGAGCGTTTCTCATTTATTATTATTATTGTTATTATTGTTTTTATTATTATTATTATTATTATTATTATTATTATTATTATTATTATTATTATTATTATTATTGTTGTTGTTGTTATTTTTATTATTGTTATTATTATTATTAGCTTCTCACTTATTTTTTGCCTTTTTTCTTCAGTTTCATTTTAACCACTTATTTGTCTTCATCTGAATTGTTTATGTTTCCTCATTCTTGTCACTGTCTTCTTCTTCTGCTCTTTCTTTTTTTTTCGCCTCCCCCTTCTTTTCCTCTTCCTCTTTCTAATTCTTATTCTCCTCTTCTTCGCAACATTCTCCTCCTGCTCCTCTTCATTCTTAATTTAATTTGAGCTTATTTACTTTTTTTATTTGTATTCTATTTACTCATTCTCATGTCCCTTGCTGCTGTCTTCTTCTTCTTCTTCTTCTTCACCAACATTATCCTCATCCTCCTTATTCTCCCTCCTCTTCTTCTGCTCTTCCTCCTCTCTCTTCGTCTTTCTTGACTCTTTCATTTTTCTATTTTCTTTCTCACCCTGTCTCTTTCTCATGCTTTCTTCTTCTTCTTCTTCTTCTTCTTCTTCGCACTTCTTCTTCGCACTTCTGCTAAACCCTCTTCTTCTATGTTCTGGTATCGTAAGTGTTGTCGCTTGTGAGGCTGTTGGCGTTATTATTCATATAAAATCATCATCATCATCATCATCATCACCATCATCATCGTCATCGTTTCCCAGCTTTTATCCCTTTCTGTGTCTCTCTCCATCATATCCTATTTTTTAAAATCATTCTTTCTCCCATTCCCAAACTTTTCCTCTTTTTCGCTCTTTCGATGAAAACCTCCTGTATTTAATCAGATGTGCCTTAGTCCCCGTGCCTATCAACGCCAGCGAATCTTGCCTCTCTATCTCGCTATCAATCAATCCACCATACTTTTTTCTTGCTTCCTCAAAATTTTATTATCACTTTTCCATTTATTCTTCACGCTTTTTTTCCGCACCCATTATTAGAAAAGACCCTCTATCTCATACCCTTTTCGATGACGCTTTTTTTTCTTTCTTTCTCTTCCGGGCATTGCCTTTTCAGACCCTTATCTTGGCTTACATTTCAAGTCTACGTCAACAGTTTCACGGATTTTCTTTTTATTTCCCGTTTTCTCAATCTTAATATCTCGGCATTTTTTCTTCTTAATCATTTGCTTCAGATCTTTCTTTTGCATTGTTCCGCATTGAGATTTGAGCTGAAGGCATGCCATCGATATTTGATGACAGTGGAACCCTTAACAAAGAGGTAGTTTACGAAATAAAGTATTTTCCCAAAGACGAAGTTTATTTTTACCATTGGCGTCCAGAATTCGTGCTTTACCTCTTCAACTTTTGGATTTATTCTGAAAGCATACCATCGTTGTTTAATGACACCTAACCTTTTACCAAAGTGGTAATTTGAGAAAGAAGTTATTTTTGCCAAACAAGGCGGCTTCTAACAAGCCTTATCCTCATCATTAGAAGTCATATTTCGTATTTTCTCTCTTCCGCTTTGAAAATTGTTCTGAAGCATACCATCGATGCTTGTGGACTGAATTTATTAGCAAAGTGGTAAATGGCAAAATAGTTTTCACAAAGAAGCTGGTTTCTGAAAGTTGTATTTCACTGGTAAAAGCCAGAATTCGTGGTTACCGTCTTCTGCTTTGAGGATTGAAGGTACGTCATCGATATTTGATGACAGTGAAGCCTTTACCAAACAGTTAATTTTCGAAAGAATCTATTTCCCAAAGACAAAACTTACTCTTACCATGAGCAGCAAGAAGTCATGTTTACCTACTCTGCTTTGAGAATTGTTATGAAGGCATACCATCGATGTACGATGACTGTGAATCCTTTACGAAAGAGGTAATTTGCGAAAGGTACTATTTTCTCAATCTAGGTGGATTTTGGCAAGCTTTAATATTCATAATAGCTGCAAACATTTGTGGTTAGCCTCCCGCTGTTGCGTACGATAACATTTTTTTTGTGGGGGGGATTCCGAAACAAATCTTTTATTTAAAGAAGCGTAGATTATTCTCATTGTAGAAGGAATAACTTGTATCACTTAATCGTCCCGGTAAGAACGATAAACTACATCCGGCAGCAAGACCTCTGATCGGAAAATTGGAAATTTTAATGACCGTGAAATCACCTCTTAACTGCTGTGTTTCCAGCTCCAGCCAGATCCGGGTGTGGTAGCACCTGTTAGGGTTCTCGCTATGGGAAAATAGTGGACACCCAAAACAAAAATCAACAGTAAATTTTTCTAATAAAATTACCAACGATACTTTTTTATATTAAAAGTAGCAGCAATACCTTTTTATAGCAAAATGACAATCAATGCTGTTGGCCATGTTTACCATATTCTATGAATATAGAATACAGCGCAGTACGTAATCTGTTCAATAAACCAACATTAAAGATTAATACTCACGAGTTAGACACTCTACTGAATCTGACTCTATCGCCAATACCACCAGCAGCTGTTCCGTAATTCTTCAGGCTTCGATATCAAAGGTTGGCAGTGAGTATTCGGGAAAAACATGGCCGCCTTTATACACTTCGCATTGAATATTTTGAGCCTTCTGATTGGTTAACCCTTCTATTGGTGAACTATAAAATGAGTCAGCTCGTTTTGGCTGGCTCACTAGTACACCAAGGTACCCCAAAATTCCAAAAAATGCAACACAAAAGATGTTTAAAAATACATTTTTATAGTACAAATACCAGCAATACGTTCTTATAAAAATACTAACTACACATTTTTAGAGTGAAATTGACAGCAATATATTTTTAGAAAAATAGTAGAAATACATTTTATCATCTGCAAAAAATATTTCTAAAAAAACATACGTTTACACTGAAGGTATAAAATGATGCATAAGATATCTGTAGTTGAAGGCGTAAAACTGCGTATAAAGTATTTAGATTTCGATATTAAATAACCCATAGAGGTGTTGATATGTCGTTAAACAAAACCAACCAACCAACCAAATTGTATCATTTAATTCTTACTTGATTCGTCCTAGAGGGGCCACTTTTGTTTTTTATCACTGTATATGACTTTAACGACCACCAGTTAATTAAATACGATCAACCAACAGTTATATCCCGTAGGCTATTGTCCCGTAGCGCATTCAATTAATGAACTGTTTGTGCCTTAAACCTAATGCCCGTCCCTTCCTAATGAGAAACGATTATATAGTAATCAATTCTATACTAGATCTAGACAGAAAGTTTTCAGAACATAGCATGTTCGCTGATTCTTTGAAATCACTTATTTTGCAGTGTTATTCCGTATAAGTATTCTTATTGAACAAGTGAACATCACGCCTCAAACTTGACGCTAACGTAAAAATATATGAAA
The DNA here is from genome assembly GCA_903632075.3 of Acanthosepion pharaonis. Classification (NCBI taxonomy): domain Eukaryota; kingdom Metazoa; phylum Mollusca; class Cephalopoda; order Sepiida; family Sepiidae; genus Acanthosepion; species Acanthosepion pharaonis. Next base: position 1,945,450 of record CAHIKZ030000558.1, on the reverse strand, counting down.
CCCAAAATATTTAAAATGACACACAATCTGACAAAGGGCAGGGAGTTTTAGAAAAAACGCGATACTTAGCCCTTTTCCATTTATTCTTCATGTTTATTCCGCACCCATTCTTAGAAAAGACCCTCTTTCTCATACCCGTTTCAATGACGTCTTTTTTTTCTTTCTCTTTCGGTCATTGCCTTTTCAGACCCTTATCTTATATTCAAGTCTACGTCAGCAGTTTCACGGATTTATATTTGGGTTCAAAATAAGTTTTTTAAAAATGAAAAATCATTCTTTGCTTTAATTTCGAGCAAATAGATTCAATTTAATAATTTCACTAATCAAAATACTTTGCTTTCAAAAACTAATTTAAATTGAGTGTATAAAGTTTTCTTTTTGCTAAAATAGTTGATTAGCACCCTTCTTTTAGTCATCTTTCATCTCTTTATTAAAAAAAATCTTTCCAAAATAAATTAGACTTTTCTGAAAATTTATTTGAGAAATATTAATTGATTTAAAGTTTAATTAATTTGATTCCAAACAAATATTATTTACTTTAACTTTAAAATACATTTTTAATCCGACAGCATATGTGTTTTTAATCCGACAGCAGTTAATAATAATAATTCGTTATTCAGCGACATTTTTTTGTTAAGACAATCGTGTCCTTAATATATCTTATTTATAAAAGTAATTAAAGGCTTTTATAAAGTTCCGATAGATTCATTGAAGCGAAGCCTAGTAGCCCATGCCTTAAAGGAATACAAAAAATTGTTTGCATAAGTACACATCACACATTACGAAGGGATTTACCAGTGTGTTTGCCCTTAGGTTGTTTTATCTTCACTTCTTTTTTTATAAAGATCCTTAGTGGAAAATGTCATGATGCCATTTCTGACCTTAGGTCTCTGCTTGGACCCTGGAAGGAAAAGAGTTCACAGCAGAAAACAAAGGAAATAATAATAATAATAATAATAATAATAATAATAATAATAAGCCCAAAATGCAGTCAGCCAAAAATGTATATTCTGTGATAGATATCCAGAAACAATTGATCATCTTGTATCAGGTTGCACGGTTTTGGCATCCACTGAATATAAAACCCGGCATGACAGAGTGGTCCAATATCTGCCCTGGAAAATCTGCATCTTCGATGGAAAGGAAACTAATAGAAATTGGTATGAACACCACCCAGACACCGTGCTGATAACAAATATGGCGCCAGTTTGTTTACATTGCGCAGATCAGTACGAAAATTTCAGTGATTGCGCAGGTCAGTGTTGCCAACGTGAATTGATTGGACAGTTTTTGAAATATCAGAAAAAAAGTTATCCCGATAATAATTTGGCACGCAGTATATATATATATATATATATATACAAACGCTATACTGACGACATGTATAGAAACATTGCTGAGTGGGGTGCTTTAGCGATTCAACTACGTGAAAATTCAACTGTTTCTTTTTGATAATTTTTTTTTTCTTCCATTTTAGGAGTGAGAGAATTTCATTTATTTTCAAAGATACTTTCTTATGTAACAATATTTATTTGCACGGTCCAATAAAAAGTAATGATTTTGAATACAATTCAGTTTTAACATGGTAAATTTATATATTTACAACGAATGCATTGCATCCAACAAAAATTTAATTACATAAATAACAATTAATTTATAAAAAAACTCCAAAGAAGGATCTGTAATGCAATCCATCCTGACCGGGCATCTTGACTTCAGTCACTTTCTCATCGACCTGGTGTGGCTTCCCTCTGTCTTTTCTACAAATATTTCCATGGTAACTTCTCTGACGTTCTGTTTTCCCCGTGCCCCGAGTACATGAATTTACGCGTGATACTAGATTGGCAGCTAGGTCCCACCCTTTTACTGTTGAAATTGCCAAATGCAACCGCCACTTCTACTCCCGTACTTTCTTTCCTCGGACTTCACACTGTGTAACTTCCTTCCTTTTTACTCCTTCTAACTACAACTACAATATTCAAAAATTTAAATGTAATGTCAATCGCCATCTTCTATCTTTTTGAACACTGTTCATCTTTTGTCATCTTTGCTTCGCTTCTCCCTATACTCAGTCTCTCATTTTCATTCCCTTTAACCCCTGCGTACTAGTGGCATTTCCACCTTGCTTGGGGTGAAATGATCATAAAAAATAAAAAAAAAAATTAATCAAACAACAAAAGTTTTACAAGGGAGAAATTATTGGTATGATTAAAATATTCACATTTTAAAGCATGCGTATTTGTGTTGTTTTGAAATTTCCGTTAATATACAGCTTCTCGAAGACTCTAGTCGATATATTTTTTTTGCAAACCATTTTTAAATAAATAACGGCAATTTGTCTATCAGGTGTGCCACAATTATGACCATGCCAAAAACAAAATGAAGGACTTAGACATTAAGTGTCGGAAGAATGGCGAAAATTATGAAAAAGTTGCTGTTGCGAACTTACTGTGCTGATAAGGGTGTCCGTAATAATAACAACAACACAGTTTAGTCTGGCTACTTTTTTCTGGCAGAAGTGATACTCCTGCTTTTCAATCACACATAACAGTATGGCCGACACGGTACTTCCGTGTCTGAACAATGTCTGAAATTGTGCTTCCGTTTCCTTAATTTCCAGCTACAGCAGTTGCCATTAAATAAAAACTTCATGAGTTAATTCTATGTGGCACCTTTAAGAAGGTTTTAGAGATTGATACTGTAATAAATAATAAGTGGGGAAAATTCCGAAAATTCATATTTGTTCAAGAAGGAGAACGTAGAATAGCGAGGACTGGACAGAATAACTAGAGTGACCAACAATCAAATAAATCATAATTTAGCAGCTGACGGTGGAAAAGATTCTCCGAAAACTGTGAGTAGAATTCTAGAAAGAATAGCGTCGAAACGTTCTCGCCCTAGGGAGATTTATATTTTGCAACCTCGCCCATTTTAGGTTGGGAATACTAGAATCAAGCAGACGCAGAAGTTTAAATATCTGGGAAACGTTTTGACAGAGGACGCTAAGTGCGACACTGAGATCTGTAGACGTATTGGGATGGCCAAGGACGCATTCTAAAAGCTGGGCAGAGTATTGCGAGACAGGAGGCTTTCTTTGGTAACAAAGAAAGGAATACTGAGCTGTTGCATTATATCTGTCCTTTACGGCAGCAAATGTTGGACGATTTCCTCAACGATGGAGAAAAGACTCGAGACGACGAAGATGTGCTTCTACAGAAGGATGCTAAGGATATCACGAACCGAGCGTGTGAGCAAGTCTTAGAGAGGATGCAAACTAGGAGAAGGCTTATACTTAACATCAAGATGAGGCAGCTGAAGTTTCTGGGACACATAATGAGGAAGGAGGGTTTGGCGAATCTGATACTCACAGGTCGAATAGAGGGAAACAGAGACAAAGGAAAAGAACGCATGACATACCTAGCGGGCTTGAGTAAGTGGATGACAGAACGTGGTCTGGGGTTGATGGCAGAGGGAAGGGACTTGTTAAGAGCTGCAAGGGATAGAAGGAGGTGGAGAGCCATGATCATCTATGTCCTGAAATGACATGGCAGATAAAAAGAAAAGAAAGATCATATTGCGAAGATTGATATAGGTTGAAAGTCTTCTGATAGCAAGTGTCCTAAAAGTGTTAAGCTCATCTACAGAAGAACACTGTCCGTGTAATTAAGCAAAGAGGTGATAGTTTGATTTTCCGAGCAGGTTTTAGAGCAAAGCGTCTTGGACGTTAAGTTAAAGTCGACAGCATAATGAGAAAGGTGCCACGAGGAAGTTTTTCTCCCCGAAGTCGATTCTTCAGATCTACAAATCAACAATTCGCCCTTGCATGGAGTATTGTTGCCATATATGGTCTGGTGCCCCTTCTGTTTGCCTCGGAGTTCTTGATATGCTCCAGAGGCGGATATGCAATGTACTTGGCCCTGCCCTGGCATCTCGTCTACAGTCACTTTCTCACAGACGCGCCGTCGCCTCCCTCTGTCTGTTCTTCAAATATCTTCATGGAAATTGCTCCGAGGAGCTGCATTCGCTGGTTCCCAGACGTCATGAGTTCCAGCGCCCTACGAGGCTGACATCCCGCTCTCACCCCTTCACTGTCGAAACTCCTAAATGTAGTCGTCTCTTCTACTCTAATAGCTTCATGTCTCGCACCTCTCGCCTGTGGAACTCCCTTCCCTATTCCTGTTTCCCTGAGAGCTATAATCTCCAGCTATTCAAGTGTAATGTCAATCGACATCTCCAGTTGCCTTGATCTATCCACTACCCTCATCCTTTCTTCTATCACTCCCATCTGATCTTGCTCTAAATTTTCTGTAACCCCTTGCGTCCTAGTGGCTCCCCGCCTTGCCTGGGGTGAAATGCTTAAAAAAATAAAAAATAAAAAAATAAAATATATTTCTATTTTGAACCACAACTTGAAGGAGCATGCAAGGGAAATAATAGATTTGATGTTTTATCCTAACTGGTTGAAGATGTGTTGGGACAGTTGAAGGTGAGAATAAGGCAAAGGAATCCTAAGAATATACAAGATTTAGCAACCATGTTTCGAGTGGAAGAAAACACATGCAAATGAGTGTATTAATTTGGTTAAAAAAATACAGGAAGATTACATGCAATATATCCTATCGTAACAAAAATTTTACCTTCCTGGGTATGACGATAAACTACATCCGCGTCCTAGCTAAGACGATGAACTATATCCGACTGCAAGGCCACTAATCAGGAGATTTTGAGCGGCGTAGAATCACCTCTTAATTGTTCCCATGTCCAACTTGACCCGGGGTGGTAGCACCTGTTAGGCTCCCAGCTACGGGCAAATAGCTAACACTGAAACTCGGGTCAAAACACTATGAAAGTGTAAAAATATGTCTTAATATCAGCAATACATGTTTGTAAAAATATTAAGAGCAATGAATTTTTGAAGAAAAAAATATTAGCAGCAATAAAAATCTTGTCGGCATTAAATAACCCATTGAGGTTGATATACCGTAAAAAAAAGAGAAACCAAAGCAAAATGTTAAAGCCCATGAGATATCGCCATCAGTTGAACAGTTGAACATAAAGTATATATATATATATATATATATATATATATAATAGATATGATAGAATTATATAGATACGAACAGAATTAATATATATATATATATATATATATATATATATATATATATATATATATATATATAGAATAGAATAGATATATATCTATTTAATAGATATAATCCTGATGTGATTGATAGATAGATACGAGCAGAATGTGATACACACACACGCACGCACGCACACACACACACACACACACACACACACACACATATATATGTGTGTGTGTGTGTGTGTGTGTAGAATGTGATAGATACGAAAAGACTGTGAAATGAAATGAATACGAAAGATAGAGGTGAGATATAAACAGAATGTGATAGAAAGGCATGTACAGAATGTGATAGATATAAATAGAATGTGATAGATAGATAGATATGGACAGACTAAGGAAGATAGATAGATCGATAGATGTATATTGATTTATCATTAGTGGTCACACAATCTTAACAACATGATAAGAAGATGACAACTGGTTGATATCAGGCACGAACTGAAACCTGAAAGAACTTCAAGAAAATATAGTAAAGGAAAGCTAGGTGTCATGAGTATGAGGGGCCCCGTGTACATGGCAGGTCCTAGCTGTGAAGGTCTGAATTGGTTATACTAAGGAATGGAGCTGGTCTGAACGCCTACCATGAAAAGAGCGAGACAGTAGTCAGATTCTAGTAAGATTTCATCTTTACCAAAGGTTTTTTAGGGTGGAAAACAATTTATCACCCACAAGGTCGCGAAAGCTGGAAAAACTTGCCAGTCCCAGCTCAATATTCCATTTGAGGTCGGAACTATCTCTTGTAACGATAGAGAATTGCAGGACGTATTAGATACTACTTTAAACCGACCAAGCAGACACCCTGTCTGAAGTTATTAAGCAAATCATATAAACTTCAATAATCCAAATAAATGGTTTTAAAAAAAATTGTCAAATTTTAGACAATCAATTTAGAAGTCAAAGCAAAGCCTGAGTAAAAAATCTTAGGTAGTATCAATATATTTTATTGGAGTTATGTGATGTATTCTAAAAAACTGCCGTATGAAGTTATTAGGAAAAACCAAATGATCACGTTACTCCAATAAAAAGTTAATTAAATCATCAAAAATTGATCATCACCTATAATAAAACAATAAACATATATGATAAGTCTTTAAATCCTTTATATTTTAATCTAGTGACCCTTCTTCTCAATAACAACCAGTAATCTATTATCCATTGATTTTGTTAATTTTTTATTTCAGCAGGTTCAATTTCTGACATGTTAGTTTTAATTGCTTCCCTTAGGACTGCTTTGCTGTTATATTGCTTGCCATCTTCATATAATTTCATCCTTACAATTGACCATAGATTTTCGATTGGATTCATATAAGGACTTGATGGTGGCCATTCCATTATCTTCTCTCCCATAAATCTTTTATGTTCAAAGAATTCACAAGTAAGTTTAGACACATGAGAAGGAGCATTTTCACCTAAAAGTGTGAGATTGGAGCTTGTACTTTGCAAAGAAAGTCTTGTTCATAAAATTGCAATAGTTAGCACTATTAGTTATTGTTAGTTCAGTTTAACTCCTTCATTGACTTTAAATGGTCTAATAATTGTTTGGTCCACAATTCCAGCTGATATCATAACACTACTGTCATCTTGTTGCCTTCTTTTAGCCACAGGCACGTCTGAATTGAATAAAATCCATCCTTTGGCCCATCGATCAGGTCCATCAAACGTCACACAAGATTCGTCCGCTAAAATTACTTTAGAAAAGTAAATTTTTATGTATTTCTTGGTCTAATTTTGACGCTTTAAAATATTTGTTTTATTGAGAGGAGTTTGCCTAGGAGATTTTTTTTAGAGATCCCAATTCACAAAGTATTCTAAACCTTTTGTTCTACTTGACTCCCTCAAATCCAACCTTTTCAAAGATCTGAACACTGGTAAAATGCTGTTGATTCGTTATAACTCGCTTTAGTTTACGTTCATCTCGAGGAAGAATGTTCTTAAAGCCTTTTCCTTTGATTCAAGTTCTCAACTTATATTTTCAAAAGCCTTCTTCATCTTTCGATGATCTCAGCAAAGCTCCTTTGATATCTCCAATGTGGACATTCCCTCACTCAATAACTTTGTTATTTTCTGTTTTAGCAGCCGTTAGATCCTTCCCTTTACCGATGTTCCAACATATATTATAGGCAACCCCACCAAAAAAACAAAAAAAAAAACAAAAAAACAAAAAAGAAATGTTTTTTATTAGATTTCAGAAGTCTTAAGCTAATATTAGTTTACTTTGCATAATAACTTCAGTCAGTCTATTTTCGTAAATTCCAAATATATCAAAAACTAACCATTAAAAATAGCAGAAAGTTTAATTAAATATTTTGCTACAGGATGGAAACGGACGAGTTTAATTTTAACAAATATTTGTTCAGAGTTATTGAGATTTATTTGATTTGTATAATAACTTCAGACAGGCCGGGGTCATGTAATATAGGAACCATCAATAGAGAGAGCTATAGAAAAAACAACAATAAGAAAAAAAATAATATGAGCTCAGTGATGTCTTTATGAGGACAAGGAACCGAATGATGTAAATAGTGTAAACAGTTACAGTATCACATCTCAGAAATAAAGATATATACCTAACAAGGTAGAATCATAAAATGGCTTCTCTATGATCCTATTCAACAAAAACATCAGTGCTAAGAAACCTCTGAAAATGTCACCAAATCAAGATTTTAAACGAAAGAAAAAAATGTATCTCTATTAATTGGACTAAAAGGATGTCATCTATAATCAAGTGCTTAACCAAAATGAAACAATGAACAGAACTATTATCGCCAAATAAAAGGACACTACAAACATTTCAACTGTTACATTATATCTGTCCTGTCTATATCTATGTTGGACACTTTTGTTGGACAGACATAACAAGCGTCAAGGACACATGGCAGAGTGGATAAAGGCGTTGATTAGATCCAGTGACAGGACCCAAAGAATGTGAGTTCAATACATGGTTAAGGCAGTGGAGAACTTGAAGCGGGGAATTACATAGAGATAACTGATAACGGACATCCATTAAACATGGCACGTGGAACTAGAACAGTCTACCCCAGTGAGCGAAATAAAGGGTTCAGTTCGATATTCCAACCACCTGAAGAAGGCCGGAGCGTACAACGGCCGAAACGTTGTAATAAATATGGCGACAAAGATGAGGAAAATAGTCTGAATAATGTAAATAATGTTCTGTAGAACCATAACTCCGTTTCATCGACTCTCTTCATCTTTGAGGAGACCGTCCAATATTCGCTGTCGTATTATTATACAATTAAATTCACGAAGTAATGCTTTAATGCAATAGCTCTGATTCTCAATCTTAAGTGTGCCGTAAAATATTGTCCCCGGCATACATATATCATACTTATTATAAAACCCAGGTTTTGTGTGTGTGTGTGTGTGTGTGTGTGTCTGTTCGTTTATATATTGGATCGGATTTCCTACATTTTTCAACCGATTTCAACAAAACTTCACAGGACTACGTAAAATTACCTTGCGGTGGTTCTGACAGCGCCAAAAATTGGAAAAATACAATTGTTTTTGCACGAAATCAATTTGAAAACACGATCAAGGGGCATCATTGTCGCCAGAATGAAAGGGGGACAACTCATATCGAGTTATACTTATTATAAAACCCAGGTTGTTTGTGTGTGTGTGTGTGTTCGTTTATATATGGGATAGGATTTTCTACATTTTTCAACCGATTTCAACAAAACTTCACTTTTTTTGGCAGGTAGTGTTTCTTATTGTCTTGCACACTTTTTTCTTTATTTTTATATTCAGAATACTTTAAAAATTCCATTTACAAGACAATTGTTTATAATAAAATTCCATTCAATCTGTAAACTCATAACGATTGAAAAAAATGTTTTTGTTTGAGTTTGGGTTTGACCAATTCGTAAAAAACAAAACAACAACAACAAAAAAAAAAACTAATTAAGACATGCGTGTCCATCAACCTTAAACAATAATCTTTGTCAATTTTATTTTTCAGTCTTTATGATGGTCAATACTTGATCTATCTCTTACTGTTACATCCCCGGGTTCTACTGCTATTGTATATATATTTGTGTGAACATAGTAATAGTACAGTATTACTTTTTGAATAAATGAATAAGTATTAAACTTTTATCCGACTAATTCTTTTCACTATTCTTCTATTATGCCATTTTAAATACTTTGTTTTAATATTCATCTTTTGGTTTGATTTGTTTTGTTTAGCGGCATATCAACCTCAATGGGTTATTTAATGCCGACAACATCTTTAGGATAGATTCGTATGAATAGAATATGTATTCTTTGGTTGAGATTGGTTTGGTTTATTTTGTTTTACGGCATATCAATCTCAGTGTGTCATTTAATGCCGACAACTTTTTTTTCCTGATAATATTTTTGCTTTGTCAAAAATCTATTTCTGTTAATATTTTTTCCTCAAAAATATAAAGCTGGTAATATTATTTTTCCAAAAACGTATAGCTGGTAATTTTTTTTTCAAAAACTTATAGCTGGTAATATTATTTTTCCAAAAAGATATGGCTGGTAAAACTATTTTTTTCAAAAACGTATAGCTGGTAATATTTTTTTTCAAAACGTATAGCTGGTAATATTTTTTCAAAAACATATAGCTGGCAACATTATTTTTTCAAAAACATTATCAGAAGTTTTGCTGTTGGACGTAGTTTATCGTCATACCCAAGACGTGGTGTAGTTTATCGTTATACCCAGGACGAGATCTGGGTATTGTGGGTTAACTAGTTGCCCATAGCTGGGACCCTAACAGGTGCTACCACCCCAGGCCAAGGTGGACTGGGAACACCAACAATTAAGAGGTGGTTCCACACTCCTGAAAACCTCCTGATCAGAGGCCTTGTGGTTGGCCGTAGTTTATCGTCTCGCCCAAGACGCGGATGCAGTTTATCTTCATATCCAGGACGGTTATCTTTTGGTATCTTCGTTGCTAATTTTAGATGTCTAAACTGGAATACTTAACGGACATATTTAGTCAACTAAATAATACAAACAGTAGCATGCAAGTCAAAGACAAAAATATTCTCACTTCAACATAAGTTGGTTGCCCTCAAAAAGAAAATTGTGATTTGAAAAAATACAGCAAGCGTTGGGAATTTCGATGTTTCCTTCAATGTGTACTACCTGCATTAAATAAAAGGCCTTTATCATGGTTACCTATTTGAAGGGATCGACGAAATCATCGACTATTATTTTCTGTCATTGAGCAAAGAAAATTATTATTGGATTTGAAATCCCTTCATAAATGTTCCTTCTAATATCGGACTTCAGTTATGTGAACAAGGAAAATTGGCCGACATTTCTAATAATTTGAAGACTCAAAATAAAGCATTCGACTCCAGCTATTGATAAATTTTGAGATTTCAGTACAAAATGAATATCTCACATTCGCTAAAAAAGGCTTAGCAAGTGGATGACAGAATGCGGTCTTATGGTAAAGAGAGAGGGACGAAATTTATTGAGAGCTACAAGGCATAGAGGGAAGTGGAGGTCCATTATCGCCTACGTCCTGAAGGAACACGTCATTGTAATTTTTTAATTTTTATTTATGCGAATTGGACTTCTCAGCAATAAATAACATCTAATATTAAAAGCGACGAAGGCTACGCTCATCTGAACAAGAAATGAGGGTCTTCTTATCATGCTACCAAACGTTGAAGAAATCTCGAAAAAACACCACGCACAGGTTTCACACTAAATAAGCTGCATCAGTCAGTTATATGCCATGCGTGATACACGCTTAGGCGAACATGTTTCTTCCGATACATGACTGACGAAGCAGATTATTTTCCCGCGATAGGTTGCCATCTCTTTCTGTGGTAGACCGGTTGCCATCCAAGGCTATAGAACCCGGTCTGTCCTGCTATTTACCCATAGCTGGTGGGTGAAGAAAAGGATTCATACCTTTCCCAAGGGTATTAGCACGTAAGTGAATGTAATGGATTCCACTGGAATTCGAACTCGGCTCTCTTGATTCCTCAATCCGAGCCGCTTTCCATTATAAACATTGAAACAAAGTAAATTCATATTTGTGCGTGTATTTTAAAAGATCTGTTTTTTTTTTAATATGGAGACCCTTTAAAAAATTTTGCTAAGTGTGCCATGATATTTTCATTTGCTGTGGTTGCTTAAAAAGGTTGAGAAATACAGCACTATCTTAATGTCCCGTGTAGATAGTGTTTCTCGTACAGCGATAATGAAAAGCCACATATTGTACAACTTTTTCAGAGAAAAATTATGGTACTAGATATCAAAGTATGCCTCACTTTCCATACACTCCTGCTTCTGCTCCATCTGACGATTATTTTTTTCAGATCATCGCATTATACATAGAGGAAAATTACTTTATTAATTTGTAGAGATGAAAATTAATACTGACGGGATCTTTGTATCGAAAGCTGAACAATTTTAAGTTTCCAAATCGATGGGATTTTGCTATTGAGAATGAAGGGGAATATTGATGAAATATTTCTCAGTTAAGAACAAACAAGCATCAGTTCGACATTCCAACCACCCGAAGAAGATTGGCCGAAACATTGTAATAAATATGGTGACAAAGATGAGGACAATAGTCCGAATAATGTAAATAATGTACATAATACCTCATCTCAGAAATATAGACAGATAAATAAGCATTTGTTTCTTTTCGATTTTCAAATTCGACAGAACTTTTTCTCGAAACTAATGGTAATGATATTAGGCGTATCCTTATAAGGAAACATTCAGCATTCATTGACCAAGGAATCAGAAGCAAGGATTTTACGCATAATGGTTCAACAATTTAAACAAATGGGATTATCTTATCGATAATAAAGTATCTGTTATCGCTCTTTCCATTATTGAGAGCGTTTCCTTCCTAATCTTTTATTTGAAGTGGTGTAGATTATTAACATCTTGATTATGTCGTGCGGAACGTTATATATTGATTATGTCATTATTTTCTCTTCTTGTTACATGTGCTATCCATTTTAGTTTTTGCTACTGTTGGTAGTCTTGAAGTGATGTGGTTTCTTTTATTTGGTACAGCTCTTTGTTTGTGATTCCGTAGCACCAGTTCACAATGTTCAAAGAAGGATGATCCTTTGTCAAAACTCCCAGTCTTTACTTGCTCAAAGGCTTTTTTGTTTTACTATTGAACGTGGGGTACTTCATTATCTACATTTTGCATGACTAGTATTTCATTCTTTTCCCACAGAACACTTGCTATAGCCATTTCTAGCCGTAACCTTCAATCAATATAAATATCTTGCTCGGAACCCCTAATATTATATCTCGGTCGAATAATAGTGGAATGTGTTCCTGATATAATTAAAATGATAACTCATCGATATGCACTGGCAAAATGTAATAAATATCTTGTAGTATTGTAAGTCATGCATTCTGGTTGACATGAGAGAGCTTATCATCACCTGTTGGATAGCGTTTGCAGTAACTTTGTTTAATTTCACAGTAATTAACTTTCGTGGTCGTTCGCTCATAGTGATCGTTTGGGAAATTGGAAAAAGATAAATTCTTTGTGATGCAACGCCTACTGAATAATATATATGGCGTCCAAAGGGAACATTTAATTCTTCGAGAGGGCAAAGGAGAAAATCTTATTTTCTAACAAAGGTAGAATCAAATCGGCGGAATCTTTGACGCCGGATATATGAATAATATCGTCAGAACAACCAAAAAAAAAAAAAAGAACCTTATTTTTCAACCAATGAAAAAAACAAAAACAAAACAAACCAAAAAAAAAAAAAAAAACAGACACACTCAAAAAATAATCGTTTCTAGATACACTCGGTGGATGTGCGGATGGTGTAGTTTATAGCGGCACGGAATGAAAACTCGGGGAACCGAGTTCGAATTCCAGTAGTGTTCGTTAGATACATTTACTCTCAAATACCCTTGCGAGACGTAAGTATCTATTTCCTTCCGCAGATATGGGTTAAATAGTAGGACTTGTATCTAGAATACTCATTGCTATTCACAGAAAAAGGTTAAGGCAATATGAGCTCACGAAACATTTTTTCTTACATCTTACAAACTAAAATGTTTCGTCTTCAAATAAGCAACAAACGGTTGAAAAGCCGTAAACTACAATCAATCACATAAAAATCCGGATCCTCTCAAAAGCTATAAATACGAAATTCTGAATAGCAATAGGGTAGCGAGAGGCATGTGAGGTTGTCACTGTGTGCCAGAGGGTGTAGAATAGAAAACAGATCTTCCCTAAGAAAACCGCGCAAGCAATTTTGAACACAATCAGGTTTTAAGAATGAGGAATAAGCAGCTGCAGAACAGATATGGTAGTTTTCGTTGTTACAGTTTTTTGTGCATATATATATATATATATATATATATATATATATATATAACTAGAAGATTTATTCTGAGTGGTTACAGAATTGGAGGGGTAGAGGCTGGTCCAAACTAACTATTCTATACCTAGCTAATCAGATTCATGACCCATTCATACATTACAATTTACCCATTCACCACAAGAACTCGTCCATCACCACTCAATCCTCCAATCACCATAATACCACATCCTCTCCAGGGAAGCTACAAAAACGCGCGCCATAAAAATTTGATGATAATAATAAAATTTTCTAATAATGATACAATGAGAGGGGAGTGGGATAAAATAATCAACTAAAATTAACATAATTCAAACTAAACATAACATATGAGAGGGATATATATAATATATATATATATATATATATATATAAAACTTGAGCCAGTTCAAATGACTTGACTCCCTTTATAGTCCACCAATAGAAGGTTAACCAATCAGAAGACGTAGAACATTCAATCCGTCGTATATAAAGGCGGCCATTTTTGTTCACTCTACCCGAATGTCCAGTCCAGCTTTTCAGGCGAAGAGAAACAGAAGGACGAACTATGCTCTGCTACTTTTTACCAAAATATCCACTGCTAACCTGAACAACGCTTTCCTGCTGTCTTCGAAACACTCACTGCTAACCTCTGGATTCTATACTCAAAGACGACCGTCATCATGAACAACATTCGTGCCCATCAGTCAGGATTCCAACATTAGATTAGAAGAAAAATTAAGATATTTCTACCATATCTGTGCTCGAGCTGTTCAAACTTCACACTCAATCATTGACTGCGTTCAAAATCGTTTACACAGTATTGATTGGGAAGGTCTATTATTTATTCTGCAGCTTCAGAGGCAACGTCGCAAGCTTGGCGATACACTATAGCTATTACCAAGTTCAGAGGAAATTCATTCTTTTGGTCAACTAGAACAGACATTTTGGGCTAGAATCCACTATGCTACCTCCACGAACTTGAATCACAATCATTTTCACCGTATTCCTAACATAAGACGAAAGTTTCACTCTGTTTTGTCGCCGAAACTACTCCTTTGTAGCATCAGACTGCCGTTCCGATACTCCCTTGAACACTACACCTTAATGTCTTGTTTGAGAAGATCTGTTATTTACACTGTAGCCTCTGAGGCAACGTCGTAAGCCTGGCGCTACACTATCGCTATTACCAAGAAAATGTTCAAAAGAACATCCTTTTTTCGTTCCACTAGTTCAGATATGTAAGGTTAGAACCCACTATGCTACCTTCACGGACGTGAATCACCATTATTTTCTCCGTATTCTTAATGTAGGACGAAAGATTCACTTTGTCCCCTAAACTGCTCTTTTGAGAGGCCAGACTCCCGTCTGGATACTTCCTTGAACATTATATCTTAGTCTTCAAGTCAAATGTCATTCCTTATAGTAATTTTAAAAGTATGGCTGCATTTCTTGCGGCTCTCAAGTTCATCTAAGTTTAGTATAAAAATAAACATATTTCATGCTTAAGCAATTTGCACCTCGATTAAATTTCTAAACCATATTCATCGTTTAACAGAAAAAAAACAAACTTTTTTTCTTCTTTTACATGTCAAACAATAATTTCTTAAAAACAAACTTTGATGCATTTTTCCGGTTCCCATACGATCACCGAAGTTAAGCAACGTTGAGCCTTGTCAGTACTTAGATGGCTGACCGTTTGGGAATACCAGGCGCTGTAAGCTTCGATATGCTGGCGACATAATGGATAACGACTCGGAATTGTTAATCGGAGAGCTGAGTTCCAATTCCAGTAGGGTTCGTTATATTCACTTACACGCACACAACCTTAGGAAAGTTATGAATCTATCTCTTCTCCTCATATATGGGTTAATTAGTAGTAATAGTATAAGTAAATCTGTTGATAGTTCTTTCGGTAGCTGATACAAAATGTGGAACGCCAACCCTACATCCGGGTGTTTTTGTCGCGACACAAGCTCTAGAAAGATTGCCACCCAAAGCTAAAGAGTTCTTTCAAGTAATGAAATGAATTATCCCGCGCCAGACACCAACTTGGAATTTGAATTTCCGCAGACTGTCTTAGAGGCTCCAGTTCTGGATTTGTCCCAAGGGTTTACTCCTGAAGCCCTTCCAATGATTGGTAAGGCAGCAGAGGTTAAAAATTGAGAAAATTATGAACAAAGCTTTTCTTCTCCCAGGCATGGGTTAATTAGTAAGATTTTTTATCACTAAATCATTATTTCGAAAAAAAATTCTTAAAACCTAAATATTTTTTCAGGCTCTAAATAATCTGCAAAAGTCGATAACCCGTAAAAACAGATCAATCGAAATTCATGTATTTTTTACAAATAAAATGCAGTTTAGGCATCTACACCTTTTGTCTAAATATTTCTGAGTCCGGAAAGTAATTACGTAGTTGACCGCAATTTACGAGTCATCCATTAAGGCGGGACCCAGGTTGAAATGAAGACTTCAGCCAGAATAGTACTTTCTTCGTAACTGATGATATATCAAATGTATCATTCATGACGAGCTACTGGGTCATGGAAGGACCATTTTCATAGACAACCTAATCGGGTAAACGATGCATTAAATGTGTTACTTTTCAGCAACCTAATCGGGTAAACGATGCATTAAATGTGTTACTTGGGTAAATATGAAAAGGTGTTATTCTCCAACAGTGAAACGGGAGGGTAAATTCTGCAAACGCCCCCCTCTGTAAAAATAAGATGGTTCAAATAAGAGTTTCCACCATTTTCTACATCATTCTTACTCAGCAACTTTAGCCTGCAGATTTTCAATTGTTTCGATGATTAATGCCTAGTATCTGTTCACCTCACTGGAGAAGATGTCTGTTCCCGAGGATTCCAACCTTGCCTCAGCGAATTTCTTATTACACTAAAGAGTGGTGTCTGCTGAAGTACTGACGCCAGTATGACTTTGTGGAGACTGGATAATTTTGGGGTCGGTCGATGTGGTGCACCACATTAAAATGGCCTTGTGTCATATCCTACTCTCTTGAAGAATTAGAGTTAGTGTCGTCATTAGAAATTTTTTATGTTGCAGGATATTCAGAAACAAAGAGATTGTTAAAGATATTCAGATATTTAATTTTGTAAAAAATACAAAAAAAGATTTCTTTAAACTTGGAATGGGAAATTTGAATTCCAATTTGACTGCATCTGTAGAAAACAATTTTTTTTTCCGTTTATGAATAAAATATTTAAATACAATATGTAATATTAAAATTACATTCGTTTTATCTTCTTTCTGGTAAAACATCATTATTTTACAAGCTTCCTAATATTTGAACCAATTTTTGCCAGGATCACATCAACCAAACCCTTGTCTACAAGGTGGGGGGAGTATTCGATGATATCCGTCTACTAGGGCGAAAAGTCAATCCCTATTGCAAACGCTTGCTCAGAGGCATTTGTATTTATTCAGCACCCACAGAGCCCACCTCTGCTTTATACTGCAACTATGCTGAGCAGACCTTAGTTACAGTCTCTGGGAGAGAGCGTGTTATCTAGGTGATCAACAACTTGAACAAGCCCTCGGCCACAGCTATCGTCTGAACCCAAGGGTTCCGTCTACCCAATTTCAGCCCGTCGTATGGTCTTCAGACACTTTCTAAATCGACCCCTCGCTAAGATCTGCAAATCTCCTTCTTGACAAATCGATCATTGTGAGATCGAACCCGGGTCTCATAGTCAGAATAAGTACGTTCTAACTACTCGGCCACGAGCCCATGTTTGTTCTAATTCCACGTGACATGGTTTTTTTCTCTATATCTCAGTTAATTTACTTTAGTAACTCAACTCTTCATTTGGGTATAAATCTGAAGACAGTGCAGAGGATTCAGAAAGAGTTGGATACGTGTAATGGCGATTACGATGGTACGGCAGCTCGGGAAACTCACTCTGGTTGTTCTGATGGCCACCTAACTCTCGAGACTGCATTCCCTTTGATTATTATGTGTGAGGGGCCCAGTTGAGCGAGAGACCAACAAAACTCCTTGTAACACCAAAGAAGTACTGGATGTAAGCATTATGGCAGCATTTACCAACGTAAACAAGGAGACCCTCTAGAAGAGTTGCAGGAGATTCCGAAGTCGCCTGGAGGCCGTGGTTTTAAGCCAATGGCGATTTTATTGAATAAATTTACTCTTTAATATTTCTAGGTGTTTATGGCTAATTTTGGTAAATATATCTGTTAAAATGAGACGTCAGTATTGTTTCAATTTTTTTAAATTTAGACGACATTTTATCCATCGCAGCCTGTATATATACCTTCTTGGGTGAGAATAAATCCTTCCTTGAGCGCTCCCATTTCAAAAAATTCTGGTTGGAATTGTTCAATTGCCATTGTGATTAGATTATTATATTTGGTAAGACAAAAATACTTTAAAACACCCTAATATTTACCTGTCCTGTCCTGTCCTGTCCTGTCCTGTCCTGTCCTGTCCTGTCCTGTCCTGTCCTGTCCTGTCCTGTCCTGTCCTGTCCTGTCCTGTCCTCATACGTACGCACGTTGACAGCGCCTCTCTCGACTGAGAAAAAAAACTGGTGTTATATAGCTCACCCAATCCCAGACTCACGCTGACTATTGGCTAATACCTGTCCGGTATCGTTCATATGAAAATAGTTAGCGCCACCTACACTAAGTAGAAGGTCTTCTCTCAACACTCTATTGTGAAGAGGGCGTAACTCTGGTGCTTACAGTACCACATACAAACGACACGTAGACTCTTATCGAGTTGACCCGATACTATGTTATATTTACATTAGTTTTTCTATCCTTACTGGGAAAATTTCATTATTTTCCGAACACTGTAATATGTCAAATAAATAAAAGAACTCTTTTTGTCTTGCTT
This sequence comes from Acanthosepion pharaonis, assembly GCA_903632075.3. Lineage (NCBI taxonomy): Eukaryota > Metazoa > Mollusca > Cephalopoda > Sepiida > Sepiidae > Acanthosepion > Acanthosepion pharaonis. The sequence goes on along the minus strand of CAHIKZ030000558.1, from coordinate 1,927,089 downwards.
TGTGTTTATTTAAAAGTTTTTCAAACCCGCTATTATCATTTGTCGTTGACTACCCTTAAAGAATAACGCCATTAAGAACTGAACTTTATATTCTCTGATTATTTGTTTTTCGTTGTTGCAAATAATAAACTTCAGAATATTGATCTATCGTTAATTCTATTTGCTTGGCACAAATATTTGTCGCGTTCTTCAATACACGGCATTTGTACACGGCAGTTTTTATTTTTTATTTTTTTCACGAAGACCTTCCGGAAGGCCTGCAGTCGTTGAATGTCATCAGATGGAAACGCTGATAAAAATAATCTAAGTTACACGACACAGGAGGGAGATATTCGAGCAATGTGAGGAATTTGAAAACATCTAGATAAGTGAATCGCTACAACGTTTGTAGAATTCACAATTTAATGTGAAAGAAAAAAAATAATGGGCCGCGTTTCCTTCTGCGATTCTCTGCTGAAGCACAACGAAAACGATCTATGTTTTTTAAACAACGATCACAGGTGATAAAGAAAATGGAAAGTTTCCAACAATATGGAACGGAAGTATATTGCGTATTCAGAGTTTCCTCCGCAAAATCAGACGATGAATTTAAACAAATATTCTTCAGAACTGGACAGATTAAATGCAGTAATTAAGAAAAAGTTTCCGAATCGGAAAAGTGTCGTTTTGCACCAGGCCTCACGCCTTTTTGTTAACCCGGTATAAATTGGTACAGTTTAAGTTGATTCTCTTACTACAATCATCGTGTCTACCTGATTTTGACTCTTATTAAAATCCCTTCAAAATTCTCTTAATGGTTGGAACTTCAATTTTCTGGAACCATAGAAAAAACAATTAGATCAGTTCATCACCCACAATGATGTTAGGAAGAAGAAACCAAGAAAATAACTCAAATATGGCGAAATATAGTCGAACAAAAGGCACAGATGGCTCAATAAATACGAGGTTTGGCTACAAATTTCATAGGGCAATTATGAAGGACCGATAATAGAGCTGTACAATCTTGCGTGCATTCATTCCAACTTTTTTTTTATTAATAACTGCGTTTTTTTTTCTTTCCAGAAAAACTGAAATCTGAATTTTCACTGATTATCCTGTTGATCAAATAAGTCACCAACAGCAGATATGATCTCATCATCACGGCGGTATTGGTTTTCACCAAGTGTTGGTGAACAGATATTGAAATCAGGAGAATAGTGAGGATGGTCACCCAATTCAAAGCTACAGCAGAAAATAAGACCTCTTTCGTCACTTTTTCGAGGTGTCCGGTCGTGATAGCCTTTCGTAACTAGTATTATCCATTGATTGTGTGGCCCTTTTGAGAAAAGTCAATAAACACAATGCCCTTTGCATTAAAAAAAAAACACCATCTTCCCTGCAAATGCAACAACCTTGGCCTTCTTCGGGGCAGTTGAGGACGGGTGTTGCATGGATTGTCTCTTTGTCTCTGGCTCAATCCTGGGTTAGAAAAAGTTCAACGAAACCAGCTGGATCTGTTTCAAACAATGTCACAAAGCCTGGTTCGCTGTCAGAAGATGTGGCATCCATCGAGCAGAAACCTTTGTCATGCCAAATTCATTATGAAGAATATTCTCAAATCTATCATGGGATATGCTAATAGAATTGAAAATTTGATTTTTAGTCACAAACCTGTTAGACATCAGGATGTGGTGAACAAAATCAATGTTTTCCTCAGTGGAGGCAGCTGCATGTTTTCCAGACCTTGGGACATATTCAAAACTTTCTCTTTCCCTCCTAAATTCAACTGTCCACTTTTGCATTGGAGCGTTAATCCCTAATTTAGCTACCATGTCAGGATAAATGTAATTGTAGGCTAAACCGTTTTCTGCGTGTAATTGAAAACACCACGATGCCAAATTCTGTCCATTTTCAAGAGAGATCGCTACAAGTTACTTTTGAAGTCCTCTTTGAACAGTCAGATGTCAATTTACCTGGAAAGAAACAACGCAATTAATAAGCAATGATTGAAATTAATGCATACAGATTACATAGGTATAGTATCACTACTTCACAGCCCACCTAAAAACTTTTCAGCTCATCCTTGTATATTTACAATTATGTAAGGAGAGCTTTTATAAATCCACATAAAATTGCTACTGACTTATTGATTAGAACCTAGAAAAAGCCTACTACATATGGTACAACCATGAAACACTAGGGGTCTGCAATTTCATGAGTCCTAACATGTCATGGGGCTCTACCCCGCCTGGAGGGATTGGCAAAGAAGTAGAAGTGGGTTTTTCATGTCGGGATGGATGCTGCAGATGTAGTATCTGTTCCGTGCCGGAGGCCTTCTCTTCTACCACGCCCCCCACCACCACCGTTGCTCGACATCTGTTACGTAGAGTTGGCATGACCATCTATGACTAGCTTAGACAAGCTTTGACCAACTTAGGCTATGACTAGCTAAGACCAGCTTAGACCAACGGCACGAGTGAAAACACTCGGGTCGACACGTTAAAAACGGACCTTGTGTCACAACCTGACTCAGTGGGGGTCCAATAAATCTCGGATCCTAACATGTCATGTCGGCTTCTGTAACTTATCCACCATTGTAAAGTTGCTTCACGGTGCTTTTTCAATAAACCAATAAACACTTTCATGTTAATTTTTTTTAAGCATTCAACCCCAAGCAAGGCGGGAAGCCACTAGCATGCAAGGGGATACGGAGTGTTGGAGCGAGAGCAAAGTGGAGTGATGGAGGAAAGGATGAAGAGAAGGATAGGGGATAGATCAAGGCATCTGGAGACGTCGATTGAAGTTACACTTGAATAGTTAAAGATTATAGCTATCATGGACACAAGAAAAAGGGGAGGGAGTTCCACAGGCGAGAGGTGCCAGACATGAAGCTATTGGAGTAGAAGAGACGGTTACATTTAACAGTTTCGACAGTGAAAGGGTGTGAGCGAGATGCCAGCCTAGTATAACGCTTAAATTCATGAAGACTGGGATTCAGCGATAGCAGCTCATCGAAGCAGTTACCGTGAAAATATTTGTAAAAAAAAAGACAGAGGGAGGCGACGCCACGTCTGTGAGAGAGCGGCTGAAGACGAGATGCCAGATCAGGGCCAATTACATTGCATATCCGTCTATGGATTTTATCAAGGACCTTAAAACAAACAGAAGGGGCTCCAGACCATTGGCAGCAGTACTCCATACAAGGGCGAATGGTTGATTGGTAGACTTGAAGGATTGACTCCGGCGAGAAAAATTTCCTGGTGCGGCACAGGGAGCCAACTTTCCTTGCGGTGGACGAATCTATTGACTCAATGTATTTGTTCCATCTCAGGTCAGCAGACAATGTGAGCCCGAGCAGTCGCAGAGAGGTGCTCTTGTGGAGTTGATCGTTAGAATTTCTCATGAATTTTCCACTTTGCTAACACGAATTCACGAATTTAAGCGCAATACAGATTGGCAACTAAGTATCATCATTTTAATGTTGAAATTGCTAGATGTAACCGCAGGTTCTGTGCTAATAATTTCTTCACACTTGCGGAACTTACTTCCGTCTTCTTGCTTTTCCGTCAGCTACGATTTTCAGAAAATGTAATTGCAAGGTTAAACTGTCTTCTGTCTCCTTGAAACAGCCTTTTATTGACCTCTCTCTTCTCAAAATTTTCTTTTTAATTCACTCCTAGTGACATCCTTGAGTCTTAGTGGCCTTATCGCCTTGCTTGTAGTGAAATGATAAAAAAGGCAGTTTGCTCGGAATTACTTAGACACGAAACACAAATTCAAGATATCTTGAGAGAGCTGGGAGAGTAGATATTCACCAATTTCATTTAATGGAGCCGCTATTTTACACTTGGTATTGGCTGCGATTATCTTCATCTTCCGCGATAATATTACGGTGTTACTAATTTTATCTCTGGTCTGGAGCTACAGAATCATTTTTATATTTGTCAATTGGAACAAAAATCGAACGGTTTCGGATAACTACAGATTGTAAACAGCTAATTGTGCATCCTAGGAAACCATTTCTATAATACGTTGTTCGTTTTGACGCTTTTTTGTACACACGCTGTGAATACGAACTTCCTCTATCTTGTCAGCCATAACGCTAATGCAGTCGATTTTAGAGATGTGGTGAGGGAAGGCGCGAGCAGTTGAAGGCGCCAAAAGTGAGGAGAATAAGATCTGCAGCGGAAGGAGAAGAGGCAACGATGGCCAAGATTCAGTACATTACAATCACTTAGTCACACGTCACGCACTTACTTGCACAGCTGACATGCGCACAGCCACCTTTTTGACGAGGTGTCGGCCGGCCACACTTTCTTATTTTGCATTCGTTCTCTTTCAGTACAATTAGATATTGAAGTTGGTCGTGAAGGGGTTAAAGGTCGTGGTGGATTTTGGATGGTACATGAAAAGATTGGCACTGACTAAAGATGCTGGGGGATTTCTTTCTTCTTTCTATTTTGGCAAAAAAAAAAGAAAAATTTAAGCTCCTTGCCATCAATTGAAATGTTGTGAAGAAGCCAACACGGTGATGGAAGGTTAGGTCAAGTTTCTATTTTTCATAATGGTTCAACACACTCATCATTTTCGCTATTGTTGGACAGAACAGTTGCAGAATAGGCAATATTAGAATATTAATTTAACTTTATCGAAGTGTTTAATTTTAATACATTAGTTGCAGTTTTATTCTTTATGATTATGGATTTTTATCAAAGCATAGTCGGCCTATACCCCCGATAGCCTTTCTTGCAAATAAATAAATTCGGAAAGCAACAACAACTAGAATACGAAATCAGATAATACAATTGGGGAACCTGTCTGTCATGGACGTAATTTAAACTACTTCGGCTACAGATATTCGATGATTAAGTAAAAATTAATATACATTTGACTCGTTTTTCGATTTTTAATGGTATTTTTGGTTTATTATCTACAAATCGTTAACTTTTATTACGGCAGAGTTTAGCTGAAGTGTTTTCGGTAATTATTACTCAATTAATGAGAGAGAGCAAAACTAGTATTAAAATAATAATAATTAAAAGGTTCAAATAAAAAAGCGATAATAATAAAATGGAATAAGACGAGTAATAAATAATATTAGTGAAAAGACTTCATAAAAAATGACAATAATAAAATTAGGTAAAACATAATAAAATAATAATAGTGAAAATGATTAATCTGAAAAGCATTTTTTAAAAATTTTATTGTGGCATATTTTATCAGTAATTCTTATTCAATTAATGAGATTGAGCAAAATTAATAATAATAGTGAAAACAAAATATGTTTCATATAAAAAAGGTTTTATATTAAGATGGCGTAAATCTAGTAATAAAATTATAATAGAGAAAATGCTTTATATAAAAATCCACAATAATAAGTTGAAGTAGTCACTCTCTCAGAGACGTTCTGTGTCTTCCCTTTGTCTTTTCTACAAGTATTTTTATGGCAACTGCTCAGACGAGCTATTTTCAGTGTTTCTCAAATTGCATGAATTTAAGCGTGCTACTAGATTGGCACCTCGTTCTCACCCTTTCACTGTCGAACTGGTTAAATGTAACCGTCTCCTCTACTCCAACAGCTTCTTATCTCGCACTTCCCGACAATGGAACTAACCTTCCTCTTACTTGCTTCCCTGATAGCTATAATCTTCATATATTCAAATGTAATGTCAATCGACTTCTTCTGATGCCTTGATCCTGATCACCGTCCTTTTTTATATCCTTTCTTCAAACGCCTCTCTTTACTCTTGCTCTCACTATCTATAACCCCTTGCCTGCTAGAGGCACTCCCGCCTTGCTTAGGGTGGTATGCTTAAAAAAATAGTAATAAAGTAATAATTGCGGAAATGCTTCATCTAAACAGTATGAATAATATAATATAGTACAACTAGTAATAAGATGATAATAGGGAAAACGTTTCGACTAAAAAGTAAAACGTAATAAAAGTTGAACTAGCTTGGGGACCGCGGCAAATGTTATGGCATTAGTAGACTTAAAGTATCCTTTTATTTTAGGTTGTTGTAATGTATTCACTTTTCATCGCCTGTTACAATATGATTTAAATACGTCTCCTAGGTTTTTCATTAGCTTAACTAATATGGATAAGAATAACTAAAGCGGACAATGTAAAATGTGTCAAAAAATAAAGGGAATACTATGAACATCTGAGCAACGAGAAGGTTATAAGGTCAAATAGGAACTGCAAAGTAACATATACTTACAATCAAAACGAGATAGCTGATATCTAAAAGCTGATAGACATAGCGAAATATATCTTCCGGAAACTAAAGAAATTATTAAGAAGCAGGAAAATTTAATTAGAGACAATTAAAAGCATCGTTTTGTGAAACTTAAATTCAATCTCTGGTCAGGTAGTGTGAAATTATTAAGAATAACTGAGCAGTACTACATAAAATTTAAATTAGATGACAATAACGTAAAAGTCTTTCCAAGTAATTAAATAAACGGCTCATCGTTTACACCTGTGAATTGTGATAACAACAACAAATATGAGGACAATAATACGAATATTATTAGTGTAAATAAGGATAGAACCACCTCCCTGAAATTCAGAGAGAAATAACAGTGTTGAACTAGTGTGTAATATAACATTCAATATGGCAGGGATACTTGGGTATAAAGTCTGGAGCTACAGAATCATTTTTATATTTGTCAATTGGAACAAAAGTCGAACGGTTTTGGATAACTACAGATTGCAAACAGCTAATTGTGCATCCTAGGAAACCATTTCTATCATAGTTTGTTCGTTTTGACATTTTTTGTACATACGCTGTGAATACGAACTTGGACAAAGAGGAATGGTAAAGTGTCAACAATTACTTAAAAAACAAATAAGAGCTAATCGCCCAGAATGTTCCATATTATTTTTGACCTGGAGTTTTACGATATTATTCGCATATAAGATGCTGTAAAATTTACAAATACTAATCAGGAGATATATTTTTTAGCGTATTTGGAGGAAAATAGGTGGTTTTTTTTTTGCTGTTTCATATACGGAGATTTCTGACTAGTTGTTCTCCACCTCTCTTCAAAGGCCTGTGTACTGATAATGAGGAAGCTATGCTGATGACATAGATATTCAGAGTTCGAATAATAATGATCTTGAACAAAAAATTACCTTTCTTTACCAAGTATTCCAAGAAGTAGAATTTAAAATAAATACTTCCAAAACTGAAACTAGAATCTAGAATTGGAATAAAAGCAGTGGCAGCACTTGACCTGAATCCGCCATATAAAATACGAATGTGGACTTGATAAATACAAAGCATTTCAAATATTTTGGTGTATGGATCAGTTATAAGAAATTTAGGATAAGTGATAAGGAAATTGAACCTAGAATAAGCTGCACTTGGGGTAGTTTTATGCAACATTTCAAGATGATATAAAACTGAAATGTTCATGTACGAACTCGAATCATGTTTTTAAATAGACTTATCAGATCTAGATTCTCGTGTGAATGTAGATACGTAGAGCCAAACCTCTTCAGAAATGTCTAAACTATCATCTGTATTCTTATGGTAATTTCTCAGCTATAAATAGGAGCAGGTACTGCCTTTTGGAGAAGGGACCGAACATTCTTGCTGTAACACTCTCGTTTGTATACGTTTGTATTACTGTTTTCTGTCAATATATTTGTTTAAATCAACTCCTCTTCTTTATGTCTTTAATTCTGGCCCTAACAAGTCCACAACATATATATAATCGTTTTCTCGGGTCAATATTTAAAATAATTAAAATTAACCTTTTCCGTCTTATAGAAGACTATTCTTCATTAGATTTCACAGGCTTGAGCTAACAAAGACCTCATCATTTAAAGACCTTCAAAAGAAGCAACAACTAAAATGGATAGTACATGTAATTAAGAAAGGAAAAAATGACATAAATCAAGATGTTGACAGTACATATTTCTGTAAAGATTAGGAAGTGAGTGCATATAAATATTAGGTTGGTGCAAAAATAATGACGTAATAATGTCGTTTTTGACGTATTTTTAACGTCAAAAAAGACATTAATACGTCATTATTTTTGCACCAACCTAATACTAAAATTTCGGTCCGTTGCCCCTGCTATTTACCTTGAGCTCCTTGATAAAATCCAAAAAGAATCAGCAATATTATTGGTCCTGATCTGGCGTCTCAGCGTCAGTCGGTTTCCCATCGCCGTCTATGTATCGTTACTATAAGTACTTTTATGGTAATTGTTCGGATGAGCTCTACGCTTTTTGTATTTAAACGCAGCATTAGACTGGCGTCGAGATGTCATTTCCCCGTGAAGCTGGCTAGATGTAACCGTAAGTTCTATGCTAACACGATTCTTTTCTCGCTTGGGGAACTCATTTATGGACCCATGCTTTCCAGCCAACTTTAATCTGCAAAATTTTAAATACAATGTTACTCATTATCTATCTGTTTATCTTCTTAAATCATCAACACTCAGTAACCCATTGTTTCATAGTGGCTTTACTGCCTTAAATGAGATGAAACCGACTTATAAATATATAGATAGATAGATATCCAATCGTGATATTTAAACATATAAAACAGAAAGAGGAACAAGACATTTCACGAGATTCCACGAGATTTCTAAAATTTTAATGCAATCCTTAATCGCTATCTACTCTCCTCATGATTACCCTTTCCTCTTCCCGCTCATTAATAATGCTTCTGTTCCCACTTCTTCCACACTTGAAGCTTAGTGGCTTTGCTACCTTACATGAGGTGAAACCGATTAAAAAAATTGATAGATTAATAGATATCAAATCGAGATATTTAAACAGAAAGAGAAACAAGATATTCCACGAGATTAGACGAGATTTCAAAAATTTTAATGCAATCTCAATCGCTATCTACTCTCCTCCTGATTACTCTTTCCTCTTCCCGCTCATTATTAGTTTCTGTCCCCACTTCTTCCACACTTGACGCTTAGTGGCTTTACTGCTTTAAATGAGGTGAAACCGATTTTTAAAAAAAAAGATAGATATCAAATCGAGATATTTAAACATATAAAACAGAAAGAGGAACAAGATATTCCACGAGATTTCAAAAATTTTAATGCAATCTCAATGGCTATCTACTCTTCTCCTGAATCCTTTTTTTAACTTCCCGCTCAATATTAATGTTTCTGTTCCTAATTCTTCCACACTTGACGCTTAGTGGCTTTACTGCCTTGCACGGGGTGATACTCATTAAAAAAGAGACAATAATAACAATTACAGCACTTGAGGTACCTTTTTCTCTGAAAAACAATTTACTGTGAAGTACCTTATGAGTTTCTACCCGACAGAAGCGTTAATTGTTTGCTCCTTGAATGTCTAATATTTCCTGCATGAAAACAGCTCGTCTAACCGTTTTCATTCCGAGGAGATTTGAACTCTCTTTTCTTATCTTTAGTTTGCGGCTTACCAATAAGGCTACAAAAAAAAAATCCCACTTTATATAGTCAATTCATTCACATTCGGATTCTCACATATCTTCCCAGGATAATCTTAGTACGTTCAACTCTCTTGGCATATTCGGATCAGTCACGATCTTCGATCTTATCGTCAGATCTTTTCAGTTTCCCATAAAATTTTTTTTCCATGCAAATCCGAAATTCTAGCGCGAACATTAGATACAGATCGAGGTTGCATTGAATATTTAATGCCGGGCGAACGCAGACTGATTTTTCTTGATCTTTAGCTTAATAAAATAATCAGCGAAATCGATTCACTACAGAAAACGAAACAAACATTGTCTGAAATTATTTTTCCCGGAAAAGAAATGCAAAAGGAAAAAGGAAATTATTTTGTTGGTGACACGGGCATAAAGCTTAATAAATACAGAACAGAAAATTACAGACGACAAAAAAGAAAGCACAATAAAACTTAAATTTCATATCAAACTAAAGTTTAATCTAATATTATAATAGTAATAACCATTTGTGAAATTGGTCAAAAAAATATTGTTTTCCAGGAGACAAAGAAGCACTCAAACACAACTACAATCCTATCATTTAATTTTCATAAAGAATAAATGAAATTAATAAAATACATTTTGAAAAACGGTTCCAATTAATTTTTTCTTTAAATATATGTATTTCTTAGTAATTACATTGTATATATGGGTACCTTTGGAAAGTGCCTGAAAACCATGCCACGAGTTGACTCAGGCCTTGTGAGTGAAATTGGGTAGACGGAACATTTGGTTTCCATCAATAGCTGTGCTAGCACGAACTTACAATTCATCGTGGCTGAGGGGTTGAGCGTGCTGGCCTAGTTCTAAATGTTGATCACGCTAGATAACACGCTCTTTCCCAGAAACTGTAACTTAGGTAGGCTCAGCATAGTTGCAGTATAAACCAAGGGTGGGCTCTGTGGGTGTTGAATAAACACAAATGAGCCTGAGCAAACGTCTGCAATAGAGATTAGCTAGATGCCCTCGTAGATGGGGATCCTTGAATACTAGTGGCCAGCTATATATATATATATATATATATATATATATATATATATATATATATATATATATATAATTGGTATATACAGAATGAATTCCACTAACCAACAATTACTATTCTTAAAAGAGTGCTCAATACAAAGTAGAGCAAATATAATTATTTTTATAAAAAAAAAAAAAAACGTAAGCAAATATATGGATAGAGATCCGACAGTATGAAGAAAAATATACAGAAAAAACAAACAAAAATCTTAATATGCATATTACTTTGACTTTATATTAACATTAATACAGCATAATTGCATATTAAGATTTTTGTTTGTTTTTTTCTGTATATTTTTCATCATATATATATATATATATATATATATATATATATATAAGTGAACATTGAAGTCAACACTAGCACTTCTACATATCTACTGTACATATTACTGGAGGTAGATATCAAATGAAAATACAATATGTTATAATCGATTTTTAAAAAATTTCTTTTTAAGGAATTGGTTGATATTTTTCCAGTAGCTGCTTCTGCATCCAATTTATCTAAGAATTCTTTTTCAATGGATAACATCATGTATGGTTCCAAATTATCCTCAGAAACCGAAGTCCTTAACCTTGCATTGATGATATTTAGCTTTGGAAATGTCCCCTTACATTGGACTTGAGTAACTGATAAGTGGGCAGATGACTTTATAAAGTTCGCGTCCCTTTTAATGGCAAAAACAGTTGTCTATGTTTGTTTATTTATTGCATTTTTATTTTATAAGGGGGGGGGCGAAATCATCAGAGACCCACTTCATCAGGGAACCAATTGCATTCGGAAAAAACTGACAACCTGGCCTGTTCGCCACTGTTAATAATTATAATTGCTACAACCCACAATGGTCATAAGTGCTCTCGTTCTACTTGTATGCTATCAGAGCCTGACAGGCTTATGGCACTTGGCGAGACTATCAGGTGTCGCAATCATTGGACGGTTAAATTACGCTGTAGCAATTATTTTACTTATATATTTTAATATCAAGAATTTCAACAGAGAAATCAATAAAAATAGAATAAACGTTTTGCTCGGATTAAATCAAATTCTGATTATAGAACTTGTATTTGTAGAATGGATAGATAGGGAAACAAATAATTGATAGGAACAGAAATATGTCATTAGACTTTGGCTGGGATTCAGTGAAGATCTGATAAAAAGACTTGTAGAAAATTTGCAAGATAGTAACTGATAGTGTCTAGAGAATGAAAGTGAAAGTGAAAGTGAAATTAAAAGCGAGTGGAAAGCGAGAACTACAGAAACGTAACGATTGTAATCATTTCTTAGGTGTATGGTAACTCTTTATGATAGAAGGGTTATATGCTACACCTTGAGCTTCATCATCTCTTTCTTGCTCTCTCTTTGTGTATGTGTATGTATGTGTGTGTGTGCGTGTGCAATCTCTTCCATTAGACCAATTCACGCATCCGAACGTCGAACCCGGATAATAATACTAAGTAATAATATAATGATATTTTCATGAAATGATGTATGAGAAAGTCGAACAGGGCTTGTTAGTGAAGAACAGGCTGATAAAAAGATGAGTAAATGGTAAATGGAGGGTCAATGCTTTTACGGTGTCCCTTTCCGCAATTCGGGTTGGGATTGAAATTAAGCATCTGTTCATATTACCCGTGACTCGTTCTACTACGACCGATAAAAGAAATGTGTTCCCGCGGATTCTAAGTCGACGGCAGAACCTTCCCACCTTTACAAAAGGAGAGAGTTGTAATAACTACATAGCATTCGTTCGCTGGGACTAGACGATTTTTGTCACTGGTCCTTATATATACGCGTATTTGCTTCACTTCATGTGAAACTGATTTTGGCGAATATCGTGAGGGAAATTTTAGATAAACATGGCATCAATGTGTAGTATCTGTTCATCCGGTTGAACTATATTACCCCCTTCGCACAGGATAGAGTAAAAAAAAAAATGAAAAATAAAAATAAAGACAAAGAGTGACGATCACTGTTCTTGGGATTTCGACTTGACACAAAAAGTTGGATTATTCTGATAACCTCGTGAAACAAGTAATTTTGCTTTTATCCACTTCTTTTATATTTGTTTCCATTTTAAACCGATCAATATAAATGATTAAAGAATGGTTTCGTGTAAATGAAGCCTGTAGGTGATTAGCGAGGACCACACTTCTTCGAAACTAGTGGTCTGACGCTACAGAATCACAAATAAAGAACTGTACCAAATAACAGAAACCACATCACTTGAAGACATCCAACAATTAAATAAATATCAGACTAATCGAAGTGAAAATATTGACATAATCAAGTAGTTGACGTTCCACGCTACTTCAAACAAAAGACTAAAAAGGAAACTCCCATAAATAATGGAAAGAGCAATAACAGTTTGCGAAACCTATTTTCCGGAAAAAGTATATTAGGAGAACGATTTTTATAAATTTCAATCGACGGTAGCACTGGTTGCTCGATGAATGAATCCCGAATGTTTCCTTATAAGGAATCGGTTAATATTATCATTATCATAACCTTGTGAGAAGGGGTTTAATATTTGATTAATATTGTCACGATAATGATAACGACAAAAACAATAATAATCGCAATAAATAACAGAATGGAAAAGTTTATTAAAACCTGATATAAGTATACATAATATAATGATTAATACCATGAGAATCATTGCCCATGAATAAAAATATTTCAAAATAACACTCGATGAGAATAGTGGCCGTTAGAAGCTTCCGTATCCCGAGTAGATAATAAAATAATGGCGAAGTCGCCCACACCTACTCTATAGGGATTACGCTTACATGCTTGCCTTTTCAACACGTGTCATCTTTTGTTTTCCTGACTGACACAAACCTTTTACGTTGACAGCCAGAAGCACGGATTCGACGTTCGGATTTGTGAATTGGTCTAATGGAGGAGATGGTACACACACACACACACACACACACACACACACACACACACACACACACACGTACACACACAAAGAGAAAGACATATATATATAGACAGAAGATGAAACTCAAGGTGTAGCATATAACTCTTCTATCATAAAGAGTTACCATATATCTAAGAAATGATTACAGTCGTTGCGTCTCTGCAGTTCTCTTTTTCCACTCGCTTTTACTTTCACTTTCACTCTCTAGAGACCATCAGTCACTATCTTGCAGATTTACTTCTCTTCGCTATCAATAAAACTAGTCTCCTTTGTTTAAATGGTAATTGTAATGTTAATATTAGCTGTTTTCTTATAAGGAAACGTTCCTTATAATGAGACATTCGATATTCATTGACCGAGCTCCTTGAAGTTGAAATTGATGTCTTTCTATTAATACAGTTTTTCAGGAAAATATGTTTCTCAAGTCTATTAGCTATTATCGTTTTTTTCCATTATGGATGGCGGTTGCCTTCCTAACCTTTTATTTGGAGTCGTGTAGAACGTCAACGTCTTCATCATGCCCTTATTTTCTTAAAACAAATTTTCAGGAAAATAAGTTTTTTAGTTCTGGTATTGCTGGATTTTTTCTATCGAATCTTTTATTTGAACTAGTGTGAAACGTTAACACCTCGATGATGTCTTTTTTTTCTCTTCGAGAAACATTTGATATCCATTTTAACTTTTACTGCTTTTGAAAGTCCTTAAGTGATGTTTTTTTCTGTTATTTGGCACAGTTTTTTGTGTTTCGGTAGTATCAGTTCAAAAGTTTTGAAGAAGTCTTCACACGCTCAAGATCATTGATCATAGAAATCAGTTGCATACATATTGTTTAGATATTTCTGAACGGTTCGATTCATTTAAATTTCTAAACTCTAATGGAATGATAGAACCTTTTTATTCTCTCCGACATTTTCTTTTTAGTGCATAGACATTTGGCATAAATCCTTAAATCCCAGTAGTTTGCACAGTTGCCAAGAAACTACAGTTCCCACTCAGTCAGGTGTATTTGTGTACCGTTTCTGCGTTGAAGCTGCATATATGTGTTTATCGAAAGAAAGAAAGCCAGAAAGAGAAAATCAAAGAAGCGATGATGTTTAACGTATGCTTCTGTGATATTTGTGTAGTAATATGAAATATGCGAACCCGAAATGTTTTAGTAATTTAAGTTAGCAAAAAAACAAAAAAAAAACTGAAATCTGCACAGTTAACGCACTAAATGATTAAAGAAAAGTGTTCTCATAAAAATCTATTTGAAAAAAAAATATTCTAGTACGATATGTGATATATGAGATATGCGATATGCGTTGTATGAGATATGCGATATATGATATATGCGATATATGAGATATGCGATATATGAGATATGTGATATGCAATATATGCGATATATGAGATATGCGATATATGAGATATGCAATATGTGATATATGCGATATGCGATATGCGATATATGCGATATATGAGATATGCGATATATGAGATATGCGATATGTGATATATGCGATATGCGATGTATGCGATATGCAATATATGCGATATATGCGATATATGCAATATAAGATATATATGATATATGCGATATTCGATATATGTGGTATGCGATATATAATATATGCGATATGCGATATATGATATATGAGATATATGCGATACATGACATATGCGATACGTGACATATGCGGTATGCGATATATGATATATGCGATATATGAGATCCGCGATATGTGATATGCAATGTATGAGAGTATAGGTATTTAATGAATGTTTAGAATTTATCTTCCTCAAAACGTAAATAAAATATGTCAAGTGCCAAAGTATCAACTTTACAATCTCTATTGATTAATCGAAATATAATAATAACAACTAAAAAAAAACAACGACCATAAAGTTGAAATATCAAAAATGTAGCACATGAGAACATCAATATTTACAGTTGTAGATGGATCCCTTGGATTGATTAGAAAAGGTTTCGATAGACCTATTGAAGGGATTCCTGGTCGCCAATACCTTAAAGAAATACAGGCAAATGTTCTCACGAAGGGCTTTATCTATGTAAAATATGTGTGATTTTTTTTTTGCCAGTGGACAATAATGATGATGTTTGGTCGGGACCCAGAAAGAAGTGACTTTGCACCAGAAATCAAAGTAAATAATAATAATAATAATAATAATAATAATAATAATAAAAACTAGCAAAAATCAAGGATCTTGAAATGGGAATCTCACAAATGTGGCACATGAGGGCATCAGTATTTCCAGTTGTATTTGGAGCACTCGGATTGATTGGAAAATTTTCCGATAAACACATTGAATGGATTCCTGGTAGCCCATGTCTTAACGAAATACAAAAAAATTGTACTCACAAGTAAAGCTCACGTATGACGAAGAGCTTTATCTATGTAAACTCATCAATGGAAAATGTCATGAGGTCATATCTGACCGTAGGTCACTGGTTGAGACCCGGAAGAAAATGCGTATACAACAGGATTCAAAGGAAATAATAATAATAATAATAATTAGAAGAAAAAGAAGAAGAGCAATAACAACAACAAAATCCACAAACTCCAAAAAGACATAAGAATATGTATAGAACAACCCCAAAACTAGTCTCCTTATATTATCTATAAAGCTCCATATGTAATAAACTTGAAATACATTTAGCTCATATCAATATAAAATTTAATCACTTCAAAACAGAGAGCTTACTTTATATTAGAAGCGCCCAATCAATGTCGACAGCAGTCGAAATCAGACAACCACTACAAACTCCATGATCCTTTCACTAACTGTTTCCTGGTCACCAGCACCGTCCAGTAAATAACAGGACAGACTGAGTCCTATAGCCTTTGTTGGCAACCGGTATAGGAGAAGGACGACTCTGAATTCAAAATCGCCAACTATGGGTGGGCTGTAGGGCAGACATTGACCTTCACCCTTCAGCGAGTTAGTCATTATTGTTGCTGTCTTTGGCTTCTGGCTTTAAATAACCTGAAAAAGGTTGAGAGGCAGTAAAAAAATCAATAAAATCAAATTCGGTACCCATCAATATGCTATATTCCCTTAAGTGCAAAAAACAAAAAAAAACCCAAAAAAACCTGGGAGTGTATTGATCGACCTCTTCTCCCATCATCTATGGGTTAAGTAGTAGGAGTTGGATCATCAAATCGTTATAAAACTCCGAAAATTCTTACCATCTAAAAATAAATTCTGGCTTTAAATAACCGGAAAAAGTTTGATAAACCATAAAAAAAATCAATAAAATCAAATTTAGTTCCCATCAATATATTTCAATTAAATTGAGATCAAAACTTTGTGATGGCCAATCTTCCAGAAGTTGAACATCTTTGTATAGAAACCATTTTCTTTCGCGTGATGTGTGGCTAAGAGCACCGTTATTCCCCATGTTCGCAGTCTTGGAGAGGAGTAGACTGCAATAAAATAATATTGTTTCCGCTGTTTATGCTTTCATTAAATCTTACCGATTTTCTTCTAACATCGGAAAGCAAAATTATAACAAAAGTCTTTTGGATGTTTTGAGCAATGTTTCTGTAAATTCCCAACCGCTTAGCTTTCAGTCGTTGTATTATATTCCTTTTCGAAATTAAAATCTTTGTTTCAGCAGAAAACAATACATAAAAACAAATAGCCATGAGTTAAGGGAAGAAAAATCAAGATAATATTCAACTACAATGACTTACCAAAGTCACGTACACTCATATTATTTATTTATTTATTTTTTTTAAGCATTTCACCCCAAGCAAGGCGGGAAGCCACTAGGACGCAAGTTACAGAAAGTTTAGTGCAAGATCAGATAGGAGTGATAGAAGAAAGGATGAGGGTAGTAGATAGATCAAGGCAACTGGAGATGTCGATTGACATTACACTTGAATAGCTGGAGATTATAGCTCTCAGGCAAACAGGAAAAGGGAAGGGAGTTCCACAGGCGAGAGGTGCGAGACATAAAGCTATTAGAGTAGAAGAGACGGCTATATTTAGGAGTTTCGACAGTGAAGGGGTGAGAGCAGGATGCCAACCTCGTAGGGTGCTTGAACTCATGAAGCCTGGGAACCAGCGAATGCAGCTCCTCGGAGCAATTTCCATGGAAGTATTTGTAGAACAGACAGAGGGAGGCGACGGCGCGTCTGTGAGAAAGTGACTGTAGACGAGACGCCAGGGCAGGGCCAACTACATTGCATATCCGCCTCTGGAGCCTATCAAGAACCCCGAGGCAAACAGAAGGGTTAATAAGCTGGAACAGTTTCTACTCAGAAATTCGCATATTATCACATTATCATCTCATATCTTTCAATGGCTCAATAGGTTATATGACCTTTTCTCAGCTTCAAACTCCCTAAACCGGTGTATCTATTGTAACACGGCACCCACAAAAACGCAACAACATATTTTCCAATCGTCAAGGTCCCCAGACAGCAATGATAAAAGCATAATGAGCTAACAATGTTAACTTAATGAAATAAAGGTTTTATAACCATTTCATTCGGTTGATTCAATAAATCTTATTAATCAGGCTAAAATACATATGAATTTATTGAGTTTTAAAGTAAGAAAAGTACGTAGATATTTAAACACATGAAAGGTTCTAATATTAGTCTTCTTTCTTTTCATGTGCCATGTCCTTTCAGGACGTAGGTGATCATGGCTCTCCACCTCTTTCTATCCTTTGCAGCTCTCAACAAGTTCCTTCCGTCTGCTTCCTCCCCCAGGTCACGTTCTTTCATCCACTTGTCCACCATGTACAGGGGTTGGACAAAATAATTGGAACACTTGTTAAATTCAAAGAAAATTTATTTAATATGGAGCTGGTCTCCCTTTAGCCTCACAGACAGCTTTAATACGTCTAGGAATTGAATCATACAGCTTCCTGACTTCATCTAGAGGAATCTTCAGTCATTCTTTCATTAACACGTGCTCCAGCTCTTTACAACACGACGGTGGAGGATAGCGGCTCCTAACTTGTTGCTCCAAAATGCACCACAAATGTTCAATAATATTGATATCTTGAGATTGGGGAGGCCCCTCCATGTGTTCTAGCTCACTTTCATGCTCTTTATACCAATTCTTAAACACTCGAGGCATATGTATTGGAGCATTATCGTCTTGGAAGATGCAGTCACCATCAAGGAATAAAGTCTTGGCCATTGGATGAACATGATCTCCCAAAATGTTCAGCTAATCTTTGCTGTTGATTCTACCATGCAGGGCAACTATTGGACTGAGATATTTCCATGATATGGCGACCCAAACTATCACTGATCCACCTCCATGCTTCACTGTTGGAAGAAGGCAGTCAGGGTTGTAAGCTTCTTTGGGCTGCCTCCACATAAACTCGCCCTGAAGTTGGGAAAATAGAAAAACTGAACACGTCTGAGAATATGACTGGCTTCCATTGTTCTGCAGACTAGGCATTGTGATGTCTGCACCACTTCAACCCCTTTTGAATGTTGCGAGTGGAGAGAAGAAGTTTCCTCACAGCGGCTCTTCCATGATATGCAGCCTTAAGGAGCTCACGGTGAACAGTTTTAGTAGAAACTGAACGATTCAGATGGTTATTCAACTCAGCAGTCACATTGGCCGCATTTGTCCTATGATTTTATGTCACATTGCGTTTCGATGCACGTCAGTCCCTGTCAGTAAGTTTGCAAGTCCGGCCCGAATTGCTACGGTTACTAGAGGTTTTGCCCTATTTCTCGAATTGCGTCATAGTTCTTGATATGGTAGCACTTGAAAAATCAAACAGTTACTCAACCTTAGTGATCGAGGCTCCTGTCATGCGAGCTCCAACAATTTGCTCTTTTTCGAACTCGGAGAGGTCACGCATTTAGCTTAAATTTTTCTAAATTCTAAAAATAAATAAGAAAAAGACAGTAAATAAGATAAATAAACGTATTTACAATAGATATAATCTGCAATTACGAAGTTTTAGTTAAAGTTCTTAATATAATAGGCCTTTGAAATATAGGGGTGGATTTTGCAACTGTTCTAATTATTTTGTCCAACCCCTGTGTGTCTCGCGTTGTTTTTCCTTGTCTCCCTTTCCCTCTATTCGACCCGTGAGTATCAGATTCTTCTTCCTCATGATGTGTATCAGAGATGTCAGCTGCCTCTTCCTGACATTAAGACCTCATCGCTGCTCACACGCTTGGTGTATGATATCCTTAGCATCCTTCTGTAGAATCACATCTCTGTTGCCTCGAGTCTCTTCTTCATCTCTGAGAACGAGTTATATTAAATTATAGTTGTGTATCTTAAATGAGGATACGAGCCCTATGTTGATAAATTTTATTGATTTGTTTAATGGCATATCAACACTTTATGGGACATTTAATGACAAAATTTGATTTTTTTGTGAGCTTTGAAGTAGTAAAATTATGTTATTCTGCTTTCACAATTGTATACATGGTAGATGATACTCAGCTTTTGTGCATATATATGTTTGTGTTCACAATTACTAGAGGCTGTGATATGTGTGTTTTATGTTGTAGTTTTGTTGAAGCTATATTTTTGGATACAGTTTGATTAAAACAATGTAGGATATTATATGGATTTATGTCATGAAAGTATTCTTTCATGTTGGTTGTTTGGTTGACTGATGTTGTTTAGCGGCATATCAAAGTATATAGATTATTTAATGCTAAAATCTAAATATTTTGAACGCATTTGTATGCCTTTCAATACAAAATGCTAACCTCCAGGAAAATGACACGTTGCACCTCGGTCTAACATTCTCGGCTGACATGAATTGGAAAGATTATATTGAATCCATTGCTAGGCCTGCTGCTACTAAATTTGGTTCACTATATCACGCAAGATGTTTTCTCTCCAGAATCTATCTTACATATTCTTAAGTCTACAATTCCTCCATGCAAAG
Organism: Acanthosepion pharaonis; assembly: GCA_903632075.3. Classification (NCBI taxonomy): domain Eukaryota; kingdom Metazoa; phylum Mollusca; class Cephalopoda; order Sepiida; family Sepiidae; genus Acanthosepion; species Acanthosepion pharaonis. The sequence goes on along the minus strand of CAHIKZ030000558.1, from coordinate 1,906,801 downwards.
AATATTTCTTCTACATATGGCCAGGTGCTCCTGATATTTACCTTGATCTTCTTGATAGGATTCCCAGAAGAATCGGCAATATTATTATTGTGGGGCTCGCCCCTTGTACACAAGATAGACACGTCCAAATTATACTACGGAGAGATAGCGTGACAAAAAGGTCGAGACAGTGTGTTCATTATACGAGAGTCCAGAAAGAGAGATAATTACTGCTTTACTTACAGAGACTTGTACATATATTTTTCTACTAACCCGCATTCCTGGACTACTAATCTTCATTTCAAGTTTGTATTCTTACGATTAATACACTTATTTTTCTATTTCAATACTGGCGTTGTTTATTTATTTGTGCAGGATCCCATCCCCGGAATCCACAACAATTATTGATCCTGATCTGGCGTCTCGGCTTCAATCACTTTCCCACCACCGTAAGGTTGCCTCACTGTGTATTTTCTATAAATTCTTTAATGGTAATTATTCGGATGATTTCTAGATTTTTTAATTTAAGCGCAGTACTAGACTGGAGTCGAGATCTCATCAATTTACAGTTGAGCTGGCGAGATGTAGCCGTAAGTTCTATGCTAACCCGTACTTCCGGTTTCATGTTTTCCAGGTAACTTTAATCAGCAAAAATTTAAATGCAATGTCAATCACTATCTACTGTCAAATTGAGTACTCTTTCCCCTTCCTGATCAATATTAACGTTTCTGTTCCTAATTCTTACGCCCTGTAACCCCTTGTATCTCTGCTGCCTTGTATGAGGTGGAACCAATTTTTAAAAAAAAGATAATATGTGTTGTTGGTAACTCTACAATAAATTGGTATTGTTGGTAATACTAACAGATGCTACCACCCAGATCAGGATGGATCTGGGAACAACATCAATTAAGAGGTGATTCCACGCTTCTCAAAACTCTAAATTCCTTGCGGCCGGATGTAGTTTATCGTAATACTAAGGACTGCTTATGTTGCTAGAAGAAATCCCACTAGTGACTATTTTGCTTGTATCGACAATGTTGAATGGGGTGGCACAAATATTATAGACACATATAGATATTTCTACAACAATTTCTTTTTTTTTCTCTCTCAGAGAAGAAAAAAAAGGGATAGAATTTTGTTCGAATAAAGAAACCCTATGCCTGTTGCAAAGATTTTAATAAGAGTTTTCATTTTTTTTTTATCAATGCGTTTCTACCCCCAACCAATCTCTTTCTTTTTCTCTCCCCATTCCCCGCTTCATTTTTGGCAATCATAGATTCTCCTGTGCGGAAGCCATTTGAGAATATTGACATTGTCTATCGATCACATTTCTGTTTACCCAATTGATAAATGGTCAGAGAAATACAGACATCCAATCGTGATTCGAAGCGAACTATAATCATCGGTTTGTCAGGAAAGCTATACACAAAAAATGTTATTCTTATATAAGAATTTGATTTGATCGTGTGGAATCAGCCAGATACCTTTAACCCTTTGCTTGTCCTTTGTATCATATGTGATGCACAGATCTGATTTCCACGTCCGTACATCATATGTGGTAAACACGAGCCATGATTTTAAAAGAATAGTAAAACTATGGATGCACAATAAAAGCAACTACTATTGAGCAGGGCATCTGAGGAAAGGCCTAATCTAATATTTTTTGCATCATATATGACCACAAGACGGTTGACTGATAATGAAAGGTCGCAAATAAAAGACATCTATTTTACCAATTTATTGAAATGATTATGTCCTTTGCCTCTCATGTGATGCACACAGCATAGGGTAAATAACTTTGTACGTTATGCGCATCACACACACACAAAACGGAAGGCTCGGAATAAACGCTCCTACTCATAGCAACACTATATATATATATATATATATATATATATATATATATATATATATATATATATATATATACTAACAACATGGCCCGGCGTTACCCGTGCTTGATTCAAAAATCGTACGACTCATACAGCAATCGCTATCACTTGACTTAAAATATTTTTTCACTTCCTTGCCTTTAAAGGAGTGCCCTTTGCCGTGCTGATGTTGCTACATGCCTTACTTCTTCTCACACTGCGAATTTTTTCTAAGCTCTATACTAAACATTAAATCTGTTACGAAAAAAGAACTAAACAAAATGAACACAAAACGATCAGCTTTAAAAAAGGACTCGTAACTGGAAAAACCGAATGAAAAAAGAATGTTAACAACAAATACTTTTTCACACCAAACCCAGTTCTCCGGAATAAGAATCAACGTTGAGTTTAAGCAAGCGAATGAGCCAATTGGAGTAAAGTGCCATGTAGATTTAAATTTTTCCCACTTGTGACGAATGCAGCTATCGATTTTTTTTGCATATTAAAGGGCACTCCTTTAAAGGCAAGGAAGGGCAAAAATATTTTAAGTTATAGCGATTGCTGTATGAGTCGTACGATTTTTGAATCAAGCACGGGCAACGCCGGGCCATGTTGCTAGTTTGATATAAATCCTTCTATATGTCAGTGAATTCTCTATAATTTCCACACAAATGAAAAGGAGACTTGAAGCGGCAGAGATGTTGTTCAATGCTGATGATTTCAAGAACAAGAAATAAAATTAAAAAAAATATATTAATATCAATAAAATCAATTTTCAGCTTAGGATTAGAAAATGTTGGGAAATTAGAACAAAAAGGACAGAACAATCTGAATAAAAAATACGTTTGAAATTCCTGGGAGACAAAATCAGGAAAAAAAAAGATACAGATAATTTGGCACTAACAGGACATACCAAAGAAAAACACCTTCAGTAGGAAACCTTAAGTACCTGGGAAGGAAAATACCTAAGAAGACAAAATGACTCAAATTGATTGATTCGTTTTCTACGGCTTATCAATCATTTGTAGGCTATTTAAAGCCAGAAATTACTTTTAGATTGTAAGAATCTTTTTGGAGATAATAATGGTTTAGTGATTCAAATCTTACTAATTAACCCATAGCTGGGAAGAGAAGAGGATGATTAATACCTTTCCCAAAGGTATTTCCGCGTAAGTGTATATAACTAACCCAACGGGAATTGGAACTCGGCTCTCTGATTAACAAAGCATTGTCCATTACACCGACCGCACATCCAAAATTACAGCATCTGGCGTTTCCAAACGATTACTCATGAAGGTACTGACCAGGCTCGATGTTGCTTAACTTCAGTGATCGTACAGGAACCGGTATTTCAACGTGTAGTGACCGAAAGACATACCATTAGCACATTCAAGGTTACAGCAATTGGTATTTTCAAGCGGTTCCCATCTAGGTACTGAGCAGGCTCGACGTTGTTTAACTTCAGTGATCGTACGGGAAACGGTGTTTCATCATGTAGTGACCGTAAGCAATACCACTAGTACATTCAAGGTTACAGCACATGGTATTTTCTTGTGGTTACCCATTTAGGTACTGACCAGGCTCGATGGTGCTTAACTTCGGTGATCGTACGAGAACTGGTGTTTCAACGTGAAGTGACCGTAAAACATGCCACCAGCACTTTCAAGGTTACAGCACTTAGTATTTCCAAGTGGTTACCCATTTAGGTACTGACCAGGGTCGACGTTGCTTAACTTCGGTGATTGTACGAGAACCGGTGTTTCAACGTGAAGTGGTCATAAGCCAAGCAGATACGAAGAATAGGCATTGTCGGTGGACCATGATCGTTCATTTCTTGAAGGGTAATGGTACATAGGAAAAAAAAAACCCTATCAGATTTCGATCTTTATTTATGATTGTCATATTTGTGTGGATCGGTCAACATATGTATGTGTCCCGTAATCAAAGAGACACAACAATTACATTTACAAGATATACAGCGGGAACACCAGCCCAGATATGACAGCAGTATTCAATGCATGCTCGAATGGTAAATGTACAAGATCAGTTCTGGCGATAAAAAATGTCTGGCACGTCACAATGAACCAACTGTCCTAGCAGTCGACCTAGCAATTGATTCAATGTAGTCTCTAAGCTTCATGCCAGTAGAAAAAGTGAGCTCATCAAGACGCAAAGTTTAGCATCAGCCATTTTGATAAGATGAGTAAATTAAAGCAGTTTTGTTTTATAATAATGATATATATAAATAAAATATAATGAAGTAACATAATATAATAATATAAATATAATATAAATAATAATATAAATATAATATAAATAATAATGATATAAAATATAATATAAATAATATAATATAAAATAATATAATATATTACAAAATAATATTATATATTTTAATATTAATCCATAAATGTTAATAATAATAATATTAATAATAGTAATATATATTACTATTAATATTAATATATTTTAATATTATATATAATACTATATAATAATATAATGTAATATAAAATAATATAAATAATAATATAAATAATATAATGAAATATAATAATGATTCATAATAATATACCGAAAATGGATACTAGAATATGACTAAATGAAGCAAAAAAGAGCAGAAATAAAAGATATTAAAAGTGATAAAAAAATGGAAATTGAAAAATTACTATAAAAGAAGATGAATGAAAGAAAAAAATAACGTAGAAAGAAAAAGAAGAAAAGGAAAGCTAAGCTCAGAAAAAGAAGAAACACAAAATAATAGGTCAACGAAAAAACGAGGGAAAGAAAGAAAGAAAGAAAGAAAGAAAAAAGACAAAATAAAAGCTCAACAAAAACAAGGAAGTCTCCCCCCACAAATAAATCTAAAGACGAAGTTTCGAATGAAATAAAATGGGAAAACGAAACATTGCTCTCATTTACCCGATTAAATTCAAAGATGGATATGCAATGTTATAGGTCCTGACCTGGCATCTCGACTCCAGTCACTTTCTCACAGACGTGATGTGGCTTCCCTCTGTCTTTTCTGCAAATATTTTCATGAAAACTGATCTTTTATCCGTGGTGCCCCAACTGCGTGTATTTAAGCATGCTACTAGGTTGGCATGTCGGTCCCACGCTTTTACTGTCGAAACAACTAAATGTAACCCCCTTTTCTACTCTAACAGCTTCATCTGTCATATTTCCCCGCAGTAGAACTCCCTTCTCTTACTTGCTTCCCTGATAATTATAATCTTCAAAAATTTTAATGTAGTGTCAATCGACATCTTCTGATGCCTTGATATTGATCTCCGTCTTTCTCTTTATCCTTTCCTCAAACACTGCTCTTTATTCTTAATTTCACTCTCTGTAACCCCTTGCGTGCTAGGAACACTCCCGCCTTGTTTGGGGTGAATTGATTAAAAAAAGAAAGAAGAAAAAAAAAATGAACCATATGAAAGAAATTGGGAAATCTATGAAGGGATGAATAAATTAACCCTTTGTGCCCTGACTATCGCTTTACTGGTGGTAGAGAAAAATGACGTAATGTCCAGCCACCAGTTGAACAGTGGTAGAGAAAAATGACGTAATGCCCAGCTACCGGTTGAACGGTGGGTAAAAACTAGTAACAAATTTTATATCTACCGTGAAAGATGATATACCAATTATTTGCGAATGTTGACTGAGGAGCTCAAGTAGACAGCTTAAAATTGTTCAGGAACTGTTATGATGTTGATTTGGGGTTAGTAGAGACAAACGCCAAATAACACGTAACAATAAAAAAGGGTTTTAATAGGTTGGTAAAAAAGGTACAGAAATCGCCTGAGTAGTCAATAACTAGCTTAGCTAAGAACCTCTCTGTCTATCTGTCTTAGTATTTATCGATCCACCCACGAGGATTGAATATGGCACAAGGCCGGTTTAATGTGGGTATCTCCGAGCCCGTAGGCTCGGCCAAAAATATAGCGTTTGAACCCGCCTAGACGGGTTCAGGCCTTGTCTACCTCCCCGGACGAAACCTTGCCCTTCGGCAAAGCTTCGCCCGGGTTCCTCTCTGCTAACGCAGAGAGTTCGACAGACGTCGTTTACAGTCAAAGACTGTATCACGACTCAGCTAGACTCGGAGGTCTTACCCTCTCTGTCTATCTGTCTTCCCCATGTCAACTGACATGCCACTATTTAAAGTCTTTGTTCACAGACGTAGACAAGTTCATCTTCAAGAGGGGTGGTAGGTTTCCGACACAACAGGAACAGAGGTCTCGAAGAGTTAATGATATGTTTCATTCTTTAAGGAGATTCATCAGACTAATAATGGGCTTTATTTTTGATGGCTTATCAACCTTTTTCAGGATATTTAAAGCCAGAAAATAGTTTTAATATTTGTTTTGGATATAATGATTTACTGTTACAAGTCACACTAATTAACCCATAGCTGGAGGGAGAAGAGGTATATTCATACCTTTCCCAAGGGTATTTAAGCATAAATGAATATAATAAACCCAACTAGAATTGGAACCCTGCTTTCTGATTGTCAATTCTGAGCAGTTATCCGTTACACCACCCACACATCCAAGTAACCCAGGACGGCACGGTGGAGTAATGGATAGCGGCTTGGATTGAGGAATCGGAGAGCCGAATTCGAATTCCAGTCGACTCCATTACATTCACTTACGTGCTAACACCCTTGGGAAAGGTGTGGATCCTCTCTCTTCTCCCTCCAGCTATGGGTAAATAGCAGGAAAGACTGGGTTCTATAGCCTTGGATGGCAACTGGTCTATTTGACAAGATTATGAACTACAATCAAAGTATTGGTGAGTTCAATCTCGGCTGAGGCCGCAAGATGATGATGATAATATAAAAAGATAATTGCGGCATCAGTTTAAAAAGAAAAAGAAAAAAAGAACCCAGGACTCAAAGGTTTAATATCAAGAAGAGACAGTTGAGTTTTCTTGGTCATATAATGTGGAAGGATGTCTTGGAGAATCTGATACTCACGTAGCAGATAGAGGGCGAGAGGCACAGAGGAAGACAATGCATGGGGAATTTGAGTAAATGGATGGCAGAACACGGCTTGGGAGAAATGGCAGAAGGAGAAGGTTTATTAAGAGCTACAAGGGACAGGGAATTGTGGAAAGCAATGATCACCCACGTCCTGTAGGGACACGGCAAATAAAGGAATGAATAAATTAAGGAAAGGAAAAGATGGAAGTAGCAAAGAAAAGAAGATAGAATGGTCCTTTTTTTTTTCTTCTTTCTTCTCTCTTTAAGAGTTCAAGGAAAATGGAAGTATGGAATTGGGAGAAAGACGTCATGCATTAATTTAGAAACGGAAAAGAGGCCGGAACGAAAAAAAAATGAAAGGGAAGTTGCTTTATGTACATTTCCATCGTTTTTATTTACGTTGCTTTAAAAACGAAATTTCACGCTAGTTGCTTTAATTGTTGAATGATATCGACCATGAAAGATGAAATTAAAACAATATAAGAAAAGACAAGACAAAAACAAAATAAGAACACGTCCGAGTTAGAATAATGGGACAAAATTATAACCACTTTAATATTTGAACCTAAAGCGTTAGGACCCAGTTGGCATGGTAATTTACGGAAAATCGGCAAAACAAGATCAGTGGCTAGAATTTAATAAAGTGTTTTACTGACAGATAATACAACAGTAATATATGTGTGATAGCTACAATTACCACATAGTAGTGAGTTCGATTCTCACCGGGTGCCCCATACTTTCGGCCTTGTGCCACATCTAAGCTACGCTTGGAAAATCACGATATATGCGTGATAGCTTGTCTATTCTTAGAAAATAAAGAGCAAAACATATTTCTTTGCTTGTAATAGTTTTTCTTTGACATTCACTATTTTTTTATGTCCCGTGTCCTTTTTATAGGCGGATGATTATTGCTCTCCACAACTTCCTATTCTTTGTAACACTAAGCAAATAGTCCCTCTACTATGCCCAAGTACATATTCTGCAATGCATTTACACAAACTTATTAGGTAGGTAACTCAATGTTTCCTTCTACCCTCTGTCTTTGATTTCAGCATATCTTGGGAGTGTTGCATTTTCCAAGCACACGCGATGCGTTCAAAAAGTTTTAAATGCCTCTTTCGGATTCCAAGTAGAAATCTCAGATTCTCTTTGCGCACGTTATCCGTCTATGGTATTCTCAGCATTCTTCTGTAGAAAAACATCTTAAATCTCTTCATCATCTGTGAGGAAATTGTCCCGCATGCACTGCTAATATAAAACGGTTGATATTACATAATAGCTCAGTACACCTTTCTTTCTTTTTAACAGAATGTCTTTGTTTCGTAACCTTTTTTTAGCTTTTGAAAGGCTTCTTTCGCTATTTCAACGTGCATTGTCATAGTTCCCGCATCACCTTCAATCTGTCCTGTTAGTGTCAAATTATCAAAGCTGTAGAATAACAATACAATAAACAGCACTTACCGGCGGAAGGGTCCCAGCTAGCGTCCAGCTAGCAGACAAAAATAAAGCAGGTTGTAACTCAATACAAAATCTGCAAATTATCTGATGAATCAAGCTGGTATTTATACAGAAATGCTTCCACTCATGTACCAGCAGCCAATCACAGCCTAAGCAATGGACTATCCCACTTTAGCACAATGAGATGCTCCATGGCACCATAAATAGCTCTCTTAAGGTTGAGTTATTGTTCACTCAGCTTGCTCCACAACTAAGTGTTTATCTTGACCACGTGATTGTTCTACACAAGCGATCTCTTTTGGGTTCCCCAGAAATTTCAATTGTCTCTTTTCGATTCTAAGAACACGTGTTCTTTTCGTTCCTATTTTTTTTAAGATTTCGTGTTACAGAATGTTGAGTCTAGGCCAGGATAGCAAACAATACGGTCAAAATACCGCATCGGCGTAGAATTCTGACTGTGATCGATTGCCTTTCTATAAGTTTTGGATATAAGAGCAAAAAGGCGCGAAGTCAGCAGGGTGGGGGCAATAATTTTGAAGCGCCGACAAGCTTTCCGCACCTAGATTCCTCAGGGAGGTTAGGCCGCACGTGTCGGAATTTTAAGCCAACGAGTAGGCATATGTTCATCTGCTCTTCCTCCCGATACAGCCTACAGTCGATGCAACCACGTCTGTCTCTCTCGAATAAAAGAAAGAAACAGTATTTCGTTGATACAGTCTATGAAGTGGTGTTGTAGTCTGCAGGGTTGAAGCTAGTGGCGAAATGGAAATCAGCACTTCGGCATTGGTCACATGTTCCGTTCATGGTACCTTCATATTCTGAAGAACCACATTTCTTTAAGATGTCAACGAACCGTTAAGATCTTTTCTGTAGTCTCTACAGAAAGGCCTTTAAATTGATTAATACCTTAATTAATTTATTTCTGTTTATTTCAGGACTCACTGCCAAAAAGATTGCTTTACGTTCACGGCAGAGCCTAATATTGCTCAATTCCTCCTATGCCAAAATTTTGTCTGTTAAAGAGAGAACCGCCTCAGTGTCTCTTCATGTTTCTTTTTTCTTGTGTCTCTTCGGAACGTTGGAGGTCATGGTTCGCCACAATTTCCTGTCCTTTGTTGCTCTTAATAAATTTCGTCTTTTAGTTATCTCTACTAAATCGTACTCGGCTATCCATTTACACAAGTTCGGTGATTCTTTGCTTTCCTCTGTCCCTTTTGACTTGTATATATCTTGTGAGTGTTAACATTTCCAAACCCTCTTTCCTCATCATCTACACTAGACATTTCAACAGGCTCGTTCAGATACTACATATAAATATCATTTTTTCGATTTTATCTAATGCTTCGTCGTTACTCACGTGTTTAGCCCATGCAGTTCTCAGTATCCTTCTGTAGAACCACATTTCTGTTGCTTCAAGTCTTTTTTTCATCTCTGATCGCATTGTCTAGTATTCACTGCCGTTTCGAAGGGTCGATTTTGCATCACAGTTCAGTCCTCCTTCTTTTCATGATTAAGAAGTTAAAAATATAGGATTATCTCTCATTTAGTAATTATCCAAAAACTGGTTTGTCTCTCGTTGACTCCATTTTGTGTAATATCGCTGATATGATAACTAGTTGCATTGATAAAATCCAGAGACGGATATACAATGTAATTGGCCCTTATCTGGCTTCTCATCTGCAGTCGCTCTCTCATAGACGTGCTGTCGCCTCCCTCTGTCTTTTTACAAATACTTTCAGGGTAACTGCTCCGATGAGCTGCTTTCGCTGGTTCCCAGATTTCATGAATTTAAGCGTTCTACTAGGCTGGCATCTCGCTCATACCCTTTCACTGTCGAAACTGTTAAATGTAGCCGTCTCTTCTACTTCTATAGCTTTGTCTCGCACTTCTCGCTTGTGGAACTTCATCCCGTTTCCTGTTTCCCTGATAGCTATAATCTCCAACTATTCAAATGTAATGTCAATCGACGTCTCCAGATGCCTTGATCTATCCCCTATCCTTCTCTTCATCCTTTCCTCTATCACTCCTATTTGCTCTCGCTCCAACTCTCTGTAACCCCTTGCGTGCTAGTGGCTTCCCGCCTTGCTTGGGGTGAAACGCTTAAAAAAAAATCAATTAAATTTAATTTGGTGAAGTGAATGCCTTAATTACTATCAATGCAAATGTGAAGAAAAAATCATAATTTTATAAATAGATAAAATGTGGTGATGATAAGGGTTATAGAGTCCACCCCTATTTCATAAAAGTGGACTCTACCAGTGTGCACTTGGACTGCTGCCGTTAAATACCCAGAGTCACTCAGAGTAGAGAGAGTGAGATGGTGATTGAGTTGGAGGTAGAGTAATAGTGTGAGGTAACCGCTTGTAGAAGTCAGTTACAAGCACGTAGACTCTAAGGAAGTCCTATTTCGAGACTGAATTTACCAGACTGTATATATATATTATTGCTATTAACCGCATTTCTGGATCTACTAACCGTATTACCAAATTGTATTATTACGTTAATACATTTATTTATTTCATTCCTGCGTTTTTCATTCATTGGAGACCGAATTTCATCTCGGAATCCACAACAATAAGTCAAAGTGGTGATGCTATTCGACTCACCTCTTATAGTATGCGACCTCACGCTGGAATGATTGCAACGCTAACATTGTAACCATTAAGCCAATTATTACCTGCTTGTCAAATATGGTCCGTTTTTCCTGTTTCATATTTAGAGATTCTTGATAAAATCCAAAGAAGAATCAGCAATATTATTGGCTCTTTCATGATAATTTTTCGGGTGATCTCTTTGCTATGGTGTCCAGACTTGTTTGAATTTAAGCGCACGGTGGAGTAATGGATAGCGGCTCGGATTGAGGAATCGGAGAGCCGAGTTCGAATTCCAGTCAATTCCATTACTTAGGAAAGATATGAATCCTCTTCTCCTACCAGTTATGGGTAAATATGGGTAAATAGCAGGATAGACCGAGTTCTATAGCAACTGATCCACCGCAGAAAGAAATGGCAACCTACTGCGGGAAAAACCTACCCTGTCAATCAATAATCGCCTTAATCTGCCTTGTCAGGCCAGTGATCGCACAGCACATAACTGACTGATAAGGCTAGTCCATAATATCCTTAGCATCCTAAGGACATCATGGACCAAGCGTGTGAGCAACGATGAGGTCTTACAGAAGATACAAACAAGGAAGAGTCATACTTAACATCAGGAAGAAGCAGCTGGGACTCATAATGAGGAAGGGGGGCTTAGAGAATCTGATACTCACGGGTCGAACATGAGAGAAAGCTACAAGGGAAAACAATGCATGACATAACTAGCGGCCTTAAGCAAGTGGATGACAGAACATGACAGAAAAAAGGAACTTGTTAAGAGCTGCAAGGGATAGAGGGAGGTGGGGAGCCATGGGCGCCTTACGTCATGAAAGGTAACGACATAGAAATAATGACAAGGTTAGTAACAAGCTACCATCGGTTTACAGTTGAATTGGCCAGATGTAATCGTATGTTCTATGGTAAGAGTTCCGTTTCTCTCACTCCTTACTTGTGGAACTCTCTTCCGGCTTCTTGCGTCCCAGCCAAATTTGATCTACAAAAGATCTAAATGCAATGCCTCCTTCTGTCTTTTTTACCTATACTTTCAAGGTAACTGCTCCAATGAGCTGCTTTCGTTGGTTCCCAGATTTCATGAATTTCTAGGCTGGCATCTCGCTCTCACGCTTTCACTGTCGAAACTCTCTTCCTGATTACTCTTTTATCTACTGTTTTCCTGATTACTCTTTTATTGTTCCTTCTGTCTTTTAATTCTCTCACACTCAACCAGTAACCCCTTGTGTCTTAGAGGCTTTACAGTTTTACGTGGGGTGAATTCGATTAAAAAAGAACATAAGGACATTTATATTTTATTTTATTGTAATGTTTACTTATATTTTCTTTTATGGTAATTATCGTCTGTTTGTATCGGATACGAAGGCTCTCACTGAAGTTCACCATATAAGACCGTATATTTCAGATGAAAGAGGAACTGCGTCAGTGAACATTGTTACGTCTCTCCATAGTTACGCGGTTAAAAATACAGGGTGTCCCAAAATAATGTATACAATCTTTGAATCGTTATAACTTATTCAATTTATGTATTTTGACTTGTAAATAAGATTAATACAAGAGAAATAATACAGATTTAAAGAATTTGAGAGTAAAAAAACACATAGAAAATTAACTTTAATAAGATAAAAGTTACTTGGGGCAATGGCAGAATGTTCATATAATGATGAGTTCACATCAAGTGTTCAAATTGATTGCCGTTCTGTTCAATACACTTTTTATATCTTGAAGAAATAGACCTACAAACGTCCAGTATCATTTCCTCTGATATTTGAGCAAATTCTTCTTCAATTGTTACTCTCATTTCATCAATTGTTTCAGGTTTCCTGCTGTAAAGTTTGTCTTTTAGAAACCCACACAAAAAGAAATCCCAGGGTGTCAAATCTGGTGATCTAGGTGGGTATTCAACTGTCCCTCTTTTTCCAATCCATCTGTTTTGCAGATTTTCATCCATATAAGTTCTCACATCACGGTAATGTATTATTAACTATTAATATTTAAAGAGTGTATACATTATTTTGAGACACGCTGTATATGGGATTGTCTCTTATTTAATAATAATAGAAAAAATAATTTTTTCTCCCCTTGACTCTATTTTGTATAATAGCTTTGACGTGGTAATTAGTTGCAGTCAGAATTCATTCTGTGAAGTAAATAAATTATTCATCATCTATAAGGATGAGAAAGCAAATCTATTATTTTATGCATAGACAAAATTTAATGTCCACTTTAATGTTCTTAATAAAATAAATAGTAATTTTACAAGCAGATTATATTTGCTAAATTCTGTAGAATAGCATATTATTATTTCTGTGATATGAAAGGGAAAAACTCGAGTGCTACAAAATTAATTCATTTGTGGTTGAAACTCTAATCTTTATTTCTAAATCTCTCAAGACCAAATCTTATATTCAGTTATAAAAATCCAATGAATATCATATTTTCACAGATTTCTTTTTGATTGTGACTTTATTGTTTTAGAATAAGAATAAATCTAATGTTCCTTTTAAGTCTGTTAAAATATATTGCCGTCATTTTACAGCTGGGTACTTCTTTCATGTGCAATGTTCTTGCAGGATGTGGGTGATGATGGCTCTCAACGACTTCCTATTCGAAAATCCTGTTCCATGTAGGAAATTCAATTATAGCAAAATGGAAACGTAACGGCAGCGAATGTTGGACGGTATCCTCAAGGACGAAGAAGAGACTAGAGGCGGCGGAGATGTGGTTCTACAGAAGGCTGCTGAGGATAACATGAACCAAGCATGTGAGCAACGATGAGGTCTTGGAGAGGATGTAAACAAGGAGGAATCTTATGCTTAACATAAGGTAGAGGCAGATGGAATTTCTGAGACTCGTGATGAGAAAGGAGGGCCTGGAGAATCTGATATACACGGGACGAATAGAGGGAAAAGGAGACAGGAGAAAGATGCGTATGGCATACGTGGAGGGCTTGGGAAGGTGAATGGCGGAGTGTGGTCTTGGGGAGTTGGCAGAAACACAAAACTAGTTGAGAGCCACAAGGGATAGGGAGAAGTGGTGGGCCATAAGCGCCTACGCCCTGAAAGGACATGGCACATAAAACGAAAAATGAAGCTTGTTTGTATGGGTGGTTGGATGGCAGAATTAGAACTACGAGGACAAAAAGAGGCGGTAAAGGGATAAGTGTTACTTTGAGGGAAGTTATTGAGTGCCATGACCGCCCACATCCTGATAGAAAAAAAAAGAACCCAGTATTAATATTGTAACGAAATATTCTATTAAGAACATTAAAGCGGGCATTAGATTTTGTCTAGTTCTAAGATTCTTGTGGAATCTTCCATATTAACCTTCCACCCATTTCGGAAAAATGTTTCCTTCTGTAAAACAAAGCCTTAACCAATCAACATTTCGTTTCAGTAAAATTCAATCTTCTATTGGTTAAAACTGTAGCAAAGTCACAACAGAACCTTTTCCCTCCTAAGCTCCCTGGAGCCGAATTTTAAACACCCAACTCTATATAAACAAACACATGACTCAATTCAAGTCAGTCATCAAATTTCAAGAGATCCATACAAACCCCACGCTGTTCAACTGACTCGCAAACTCTTAAAGTTTCTCAACAAACTCAACGCAGCATTCAAATAACCATTGTCCGCGTGGATATTCATCACCTACAATTGATTTAAAGAGTGAACATTTTCACTACGTCAAAGTAATTGGATATTCATTATACTAGCCTAACAGTCAAAGGCAAACAACTCTTAGCAACTTTAATTCTGACTCAGAAATAACACACAAACACACACACACACACTAACAGTTGAACAATACATTTTGATATTTTACTAGGCAGAATCAAAAATTATTTTAATTTTAATAAGAAGCTAAAAGCATCAGCATTTACTTACCACAATTCTGCACGAACATTCTTCACAACATTATCTCAATTAACAAAACAACAAAAATTCTATTTATCTTTGCATGTGTATTTATTGTCTATAAAAATCTCTTTATTGTTGATCTCTAATCACGTTGTTCAGTCATTTCCTTGCTATGCAATTGTCCTTATGTTCTTTGTGTAATTTATTTGTTGTGGGATAATCCAAATTGCAAACACGCATAACTTTCACCCTATAAAAATTTACCTTCTGATACACCTCAATCAGTATACGACCCACAACATTTTAAAACTGCAATAAAAATGTGAGAAAATAGGAATAACAAGGAACAAGAAATTTTAGAAAACAGGAGGGGAATAATTAAAATGAAGTTAAAAAAAAGGGAAATAATTTTAAATATGAAAAAAGAAAGAGAAAAAAAAAAGTTAATAGGTTATCACTAATCCCCAGTCAGAACTCGATGGCGGAAAATAACATTTGGTTGTACTCAAGCGAGTATAGAAAAACATGGGATAGGAAATACGGCATATCAATAATATAGTGAGGCGAATATATTTTTATAGGCAAATCCCTAGTCTTGTCAGCCATCCGTTCTGTTTACACGGGGAAGGTTGCGTTGATTTGCCGCTCTGAGCGTGAGATTACGTCTTGTACCTTAGCGGTCTATCATCGACAACCGGCGTCGACAGACGCGTCTGGTCTCTACACGTGCTAAATAGAAGCGTCACTTTGTTCACCCCACAAACTCACGTCAGTTAGCAGCCGTCACGTGACCGCCATGACTTCGTCATGACCAAAGGGAGATAATCACCCTTCGAAGGCAAACAAGAAAAGGTGAGAAAAAAAAATGAGATGGAAAGAAAAGAGAAACAAAGAAGAAACTGGAACGAGAAGACACAAGAAAAAGGGAGATTCGGGAAATGAGCGGTGTAGCGTAGAAAAAAGAAACGAGAATAAAGAACGAAAAAGAAAAAAACAACAACGAAGAAGCGAAGAGTTAAAAAAAACGAGTTTGATTCGTTTTTTTACGGTTTATCAACCCTTTTCAGGTTTATTATGATCTGAAAAAAAATCTTACGATATAAAACTATCTTCTGTTTTTAAACAGACAGCAATTATTTTTTGATTGTAAGTATTTTCAGATAATAATAATTTAGTCATACAAGTCTTAATAATTAGCCCATAGCTGGGAGTAGAAGAGGTGGATTCATACATTTCTCAAAGGTATTTGCGCGTAAGTGAATATAAAGAACACAACGGTAATTGGAACAATTCCGAGCCATTATCCATTACACCACCCGCACATCCAAGCTTACAGCACCTGGTATTTCGAAGCGGTCACCCATCTGGGTGTTGATCAGTTTTGGCTTTGCTTAACTTTGGAACTCGACTCTACGATTAACAATTCCGAGCCATTATCCATTACTTCACGCACACATCCAAACTTACAGCACCTAGTATTTCCAAGCGGTCACCCATCTAGGTGCTGATCAGGTTCGGCTTTGCTTAACTTCGGTGATCTCTTCAAATTGGAACTCGGCTCTCCGATGAACAAGTCCCAGCCATTATCCATTACATCACCCGTACATCCAAGCTTACAGCACCTGGTATTTCCAAGCAGTCACCCATCTAGGTACTGATCAGGGTGGACGTTGCTTAACCTCGGTGATGATGAAGGAAACAGAGAAAATAAAGGTTAACGAAAAAAAAGAGAAACTGCAGAAATGAGAAAACGAAAAAATGTGGGGGATGAGGAGACAAAAAAAGGCAAGAGGGAGAAAACACCAAACTTATTACAAACGAAAGGAAATATAAGAAATGTAAAAAAAAAAGATGAAATGAAAAAAAGATAGAAATGAAAAGAAACAAAAAGGAAAGGAAATATGACCAGAGAAAAACGAAAGAAAATGGTCACGTATTACAAACAGATATAATGGAAATATAGGAAGACAGACGATTAAAAAAAACATAATGAACAGGAAGGAAGTTCAAATAGGAAGGAAAAACTTTAAAATATTGAAATAA
>CAHIKZ030000558.1:1842500-1887500 GCA_903632075.3 Acanthosepion pharaonis | reverse complement strand
TTTTCTTCCGTCTTCGTGTAAAAGATCTTAACATGTATTTTCTCAATGGACTTATTTAATCAATACGGCAAGACGATTGTGAAGGAACTAGAAGGTTTAACATGAATTATTATCAGCGCCTATAATACTGAATGTCCCAAATACGTAGATAAAACTCTGTTGATGTTTGACTCAGAAAGAAAGCTGTAAGAACAACGATACAAAGTTGATAAATTTGAGTTATGTTTAAAATTGAATAAGAAGGTAAACATTCATCCTGTTAATATTTGAATCTAATGAAGATTTTCTGATAAATAATTGAATCAAAATGTAAACATTGATCCAATTTACACGACAGATCAAAAGTTTAGGCCCCCCTCTCTGTATTCATTAATTAGAAAGTTTCTTGCATTCTTTTGTTTCATTAACTCACTCTTAAGAATCTAGGATGCTGTCACTTTTTATACCCACAGGTGCATGTCGTACAATTGCCCAAACGGAGGATTTCCCAAAATTTAAAAACCATCAATTCTAAGAGTTATATTAACCAGCAATGTAGATCAATCAAAAACGGTTACACTTTTAAGGAACCGTTAGTAATGGGTGTAATTAGGAAACACAATAAGGGGTTAATTTAGTTGTTATTATTATCTTTATTTTATTTCCTTTTATTTCTGATTTGTACTCATTTCTTTCCATTTCCCGCCCATGGACCTAAGGTTAGAAATGGCATCATGACATTTTCCACTGAAAAAAAAAAAAAATACATAGATAAAGCCCTTCGTAAGGTGTGGGCTGTACTCATAAGAACAATTTTTTGTATTTCTTTAAGGCATGGGCTTCCAGGGATCCCTTCAAATAGTCTACTGGAATCTTTTCCAACCAATCCGATGGCCCCAACTACAACGGGGATTGTTGATGTTCCCTTGTGCCACATTTATTATTATTATTATTATTATTATTATTATTATTATTATTATTGAATATATGATAAGCACCTTTCAGGAAGTGAATGCCTATCAGGCGCAAAGTGAGCTAACAAATTATTTTGGAAAAAGTTATGCAAATTTCAATTTTTAGGCGATTTTTCCAAATCCTTTTGGTCTCCTGTGTGTACTTGGCCCGGTTTCTAATTTAGCCAAAAGCCAACCATTGGTCAAGGTTATACTTGAGTCAAAAGTTAAATATTAGTCCGGTTTATACTTGAGATATATGATTAACACTGGTTTTATTTATACTTGAGTCAAAAATTGGTGTCTTTCATCGTCCTTGAAAAATGAAATATTAAAGTCGCTGGAGGGTGTGACATTGATTACATTAGAGTGAAAAATAAACATTGGACGGTTTATCAGTCAGTTAATTATGTACCATGCGTGATATACACTTAGGCGATCATGTATCTTTCGATTCAGGACTGACGAGGCAGATTTATTTCCCGCTGTAGGTTGCCATTTCTTTCTGCGGTAGACCAGTTACTGTCCAGGGCTATAGATCCCGCTCTGCCCTGCTATTTACCTATAGCTTTTAGAAGAAGGGGATCCATACCTTTCTCAAGGGTATTACTACATAAGTGAATATAATGGATTTGACTGGAATTCGAACTCGGCTCTCCGATTCCTCAATCCGAGCCGCTTATCCATTACTCCACCGTGACGGTTTCTACTTGACTTAAAAGGTAAATATTGGTTCGAAAGGTATCCCCGTCTCTACAGAGAACATAGAAAACGGTCAGACATTATAAGGACAGTTGAGTTTGGTACCAATTCTTTTTGTTAAATAACTAGTTTAACTGGTAATAACACAAGTCATTCGGATGGCAACGTGTTGATCGTAGACGCAGAAAGAAAACTAGGTGAAATCCCAGAAAAGGCAGTAAAAAATATCGAGAAGATAGTAAGTATAGTCGTTATGATGCCTAAGATACGAGCTACGGATCAGAGACATCAGTACAAAAAGAATTATAGAGCAAATAAATGCGAGCTCCATGGGACAATCCACAAAGTAACGAAGCTCATCATTCGCATGTGATGAACAGAGATGCAAAATCGGAAACAGGGAAAGAAATTCAGTCTTTATGATGCGAATGCTTTTAGAGCGAGCAATACAGATGAAGAAAAGAACTATATCCATTTTTAATATACTAAGAAAAAGCATTTGATAAGATACAACACAATATCCTATTTCAACTACTAGGAAAACTTGAGAGTCTGTCTATATTTCTGAGATGAGGTATTATGTATATTATTTACATTATTCGGACTATTGTCCTCATCTTTGTCGCCATATTTATTACAACGTTTCAGCCGTCGTACGCTCCGGCCTTCTTCAGGTGGTTGGAATGTCGAACTGAACCCTTTATTTTGCTCACTGGGGTAGACTGTTCTAGTTCCACGTGTCATGTTTAATGGATGTCAGTTATCAGTTATCTCCTGTTAATTTCCCTCTGAAAGTTCTCCACTGCCTTAACCGGGTATTGAACTCACACTCTTTGGGTCCTGTCACTGGATCTAACCAACGCCTGTATCCACTGTACCATGTGTCCTTGAGAACAGTCTTTCTCGTTAGAAACAGACAAGAGCGCTGTGCCGTTATAGGATATCACTACTCCTATATGAAGTGAATGTAGTATACTCTCTTCCCAAATGGCCAAGGGACTTGAAGCAACATAATTGTAGTTTTTTTTTTTTTTAAGCGTTTCACCCTAAGCAAGGCGGGAAGCCACTAGTTACAGAAAATTTGGAGCAAGATCAGATAGGAGTGATAGAAGATAGGATGAGGAGAAGGGTAGTGGATTGACATTACATTTGAATAGCTGGAGATTATAGCTCTCAGGGAAACTGGAATAGGGAAGGGAGTTCCACAGACGAGAGATGCGAGACATGAAGCTATTGGAGTAGAAGAGACGGCTACATTTAGGAGTTTCGACAGTGAAAGTGTGAGAGCGGGATGCCAGCCTCGTAGGGCGCTTGAATTCATGAAGTCTGGGAACCAGCGAATGCAGCTCCTCGGAGCAATTGCCATAAAAGTATTTGTAAAACAGATAGAGGGAGGCGACGGCGCGTCTGTGAGAAAGTGACTGTAGACGAGATGCCAGAGAAGGGGAAATTATATTGCATATCTGCCTCTAAGGATGCTGAGAATACCAGGGACCTAACATGTATGCAACGAGAAAGTTTTAGAGAAAATGGAAACAAAAAGGACTCTTATATTAAAATTTAGGGCAAGATAGTTAATAGTTACAGAGCATATAATGAGGAAAAAGGGCTTGGAAAATGTGATACTCACGGGACATATTGAAGGCAAGAGGGACAGAGGCAAATAACGCGTAACCTATCTAACGTGGTTCAGTAAATGGCAGAACAAGGTTTAGGGGAGATAAAAATAAAAAGATAAAATTTATTAAGAGGTACAAAGGTCAGAGAAATGTGGAGAGCCATTTTCACTAACGCCCTGAAGGGACACAGAACATGGAATAAGTTGTAGGAGTAAATGCTGGGTAATATCATCAAAGATGAAGTGACAGATATTGTTATACAGAAGGATGCTGAGAAGCGTTTTTGGCACCTGCTTGCATCCAAACATTGTGAGATTCATCCCGCCCCTGGTTAATGGGGGTCGTAGATGATTGTGAATCAAAAAGATTTTTACGAGGCCATTCGAGTGAACTTCATTTTGGTGGACAGTTCTGCACGGGGGTGAAGCTCACAGACTTTGCCAGAAGGGATTCTATCTCGGCTCAAAGGGGATTGAGTCAGGCGAGATCTGTTAAATCTGGTTACATTGGGCTGTCGAACGCTTGGTCTGTCAAGGCCTGACTTGTTTACCCTAGCCAGACTGGCGCTACCCTCTTCCGCCGATTTGACTGTTGAGAATGTGCAGATCTTTGCCTATTCCGTTGTTGGGACTTTCGGCGCATAGTGGCCCTACAGGAGTTGGAAGTCCACACAGCTTTGCTCTTGGGATTACTGGATCACACAAGCTCTCTACCATGACAAGGTACAGCCATATATATTTTATACTCGATATCGGAGTGAACACTTTATTAAATGTCCCACTTTGATTTGTTACTTTAATTGCAATAAGTGAAACGAATCAATAAATAAGAAAAGAATAAAAAGTATATATTTATCATTACATATATAAGAAAGTATTTTTATTAATGTTGTTAAAATAATTATTTGAGAGATAAATAATAATGGAAGAAATTAACTCATGACTGTTTCGATTTGAGGTTATGAATTAACACGTTCTCTCATCTTCAGTGACATTTTATACTGATTCGACAATATTTTACCAGCCTTCTCTGTCCTTTAGGAGTTTGCAGATTCGTTGCAGATCTTCCTTGATTGTAAACCCCTCCAAAGAAAAAGTGGGATATTTCTCCCTTGTCCTTTCAATGTGTCGGTTCAACCTTTGTGACTATGGTTGTTCTTGGATGATCTCTGAAATTTTGAAGTCAGTCTTTTCAAAGTAAAACTCCATGGCTTTGTTAGCTGAGCATTCTGGATCCATTCGCAAAATATGTTTATATATATAAGAAGTTTCCAACTTGCTTTCAAAATGAACAAAGACAATTGAGATTCTTGACATCTGCTGTACAAGTTCTTGTTGGTGGTAATTTTTCTCTATCAGAATTTGCTAGTACACTACTAATAAACCAACAGCAAAAAATAAAATAAAATAAAAACAAATAAAAAATAATGTTATAACTCGAAACGCTTTCCCTAGAAATCTGAAAATACGTTTTCGTCAATAAATAAGAAAAAGATAAAAGAATAAAATTATTGGCAAATGTTGTTAAAAATGTTTGAATGATAAATGATATGGAAAGAAATCGACGATACTGGACCAATGATAAAATAAACATATAAGACTCGAAATGCATTTCCTACTAATTACGTCTGCTTTCATAAAAAATGTTGCGAATAGCAAAGATGCCATATGTAAGTGACGATGGAGTTTCTAGAAAAAATTTGTAATATGCAATTTTGCAGTTGTTAATATTTACTGTAATTTTTTATATGAAATTTTCTTTTTTTATGTTTTTTTCTTTTCAAGTTTTTGTGTCATTATTTTTATTTTTTACCGCGCGAATTTTTTTCCCGTTTGAGTTCGCTATTTTCCGATCTGATTGTGCGGACATTTCACCGCAATCGTGTTAATCTTCAACTTTTTTTATTCTTTATTTGTCTTTTCTTTTTTTACTCAAATGCAACTTATTCGGTAGACGGGTACATTCTAAGAATAAATAGTTAGGTGTCGTAAATAGATTTCTTTCAGACAAGAAATCAGAGAGAGAGAGCGAAAGAAATAGAGAGGGAGAGAGAAATAGAGAGAGAGAGAGAGAGCGAGTGAGAGAGAGAAATAGTGAGAGTAAAAGAACGAGTGAGGGAGAGAGAAATAGAGTAAGAGAGCGAGTGAGAGAGAGAGAAATAGAGAGAGTAAGAGAGCGTGTGTGAGAGAGAAATAGAGAGAGTAAGAGAACGAGTGAGGGAGAGAGAAATAGAGTAAGAGAGCAAGTGAGAGAGAGAAACAGAGAGAGTAAGAGAGCGAGTGAGTGAGAGAAATAGAGAGAGTAAGAGAGCGAGTGAGAGCGATAGAAATAGAGAGTAAGAGAGCGAATAAGAGAGAGAAATTGAAAGAGTAAGAGAGCGAGTGAGAGAGAGAAATAGAGAGAGTAAGAGAGAGAAATAGAGAGAGTAAGAGAGAGAGTGAGAGAAATAGAGAGAGTAAGGGAGCTAGTGAGAGAGAGAAATAGTGAGAGTAAAAGAGCGACTGAGAGAGAGAAATAGAGAGAGTAAGAGATCGAGTGAGAGAGAGAGAGAGAGAGAGAGAGAGAGAGAGAGATGTGTCTAATTTGGATATTTATTAGCGAGCCTATTTCGCCAACTTCCTTTATTTGATAACGAATACAAGCTCTTACAAGAACGATATTTACCTTTTTTTAACATCCGGTTTGAGACACAGTCAATGCCCATTGGCGAGCGGGGGTATCACTTAGTCCCTAACGGAATGTCTACTTTTTGAAAATTTCGTCCATAGAAAACATGCTGGTCGATTCTTGGGAGTCCGTGTTGACGCTATGTATTGACTGTCGCGTTGAGTTGAAATGATGGCCGAGCGAGTCGCGCATGGTTACACATAATCGTACACGCGCAAAATGGAGATATCGTTTCATATTTGGTTTTGATTTTTCTTTTCATACTTTATTAAATGCGCGTTTTAATGATATATTTTATGTGTTTTTATTTTTACAAGAAGCATTTGAATTTTACGATCAAACTCTTCATTTGAATTGTTTACAAACTTCTTATTAAAATTAAAAAAATATAAAATATATAAAAATGAAGCTTAGAATATTAACTTTCAAACTAACATGTTACCAAAATTGTAATCAACCTTGCGGAGTGCGCATGTTACAAAATTTGAGGAAGTCTAAACTGCCGTCAGTGAAAAAAATGGCCAAAATTTTGCGAAACGTCTCTATTTTCAAACTGCAACATTCCTCGCACACTGTAGTACATATAAAAATAAATAAGATAGAAACAAAGTTCATGAAATAAGCTTTTATTTGGCATCCATTATGTTTTTATGGAGATATTGAATGAAATAACACGGCAAGTTGAATATATGCCTTTTTTTAGTGTTTAGTTAATAATTGCATCGGCTGTAAGCTGAGTGCTGGGATACCTAGTGTGATACACGCTTGAGCGATCATGTTTTTTTTTTCGATTCATCGCTGACTAGGCAGAAGATTATGCCGCAGCAGGCTGCCGTTTCTTTATGCGCTAGACTGGTTGCCAACCAAGGCTATAGGAGGCTTGAAATAGAACCCATTTCTAGAGGGGGAACAGGTGAAGTCTTACCTTTATATTTGATCGTAAGTGAATGAAAAGACTAGAATTCGAACTCGGCTCTTCAATTTTTAATTCGAATCGTTATTCATTGCATTCAGGTACTATAGTCAAGTCGTACTTGAATGCGCGATGTGGTCATTAAATATTTATAAGTCTATCATTCATCTATGCTTTCAATATTCTGTCACATCTGGTTCTGATATATATTTAGAGATTCTTGATAAAATCCAAAGAATCTGTAATGCTATTGATCCTGACCTGGTATCTCGGCTTCAGTCATTTTCCTACTGATGTAACATAGGTTGCCTGTGCCTTTTCTATAAATACTTTCATTGTAATTGTTCTGATGAATTTTCCTCTATGGTACATTGTACATATCGGAACTAGTTAGGAAATCATAGAGACTTGGGGTATTATGGCGGCTGTAGTAAGTATGGTAAGCATGTTGATGTAAACGATATTGTGGGATGTTTCGGTCAGTAATTGTGGCTAGCTAATTTTACGATATGACAAACTGAAGATCAGCCTTCCCCTATCCATCCTTTTGGCCTTGTGCCACATTTTTGTATTATCAAAATAAATTTTCTTTCCTCTATGGCACCTAGACTCTATGAATTTGAGCGCAGTACTAGACTGGCCTCATCGTCTCATCCTTTTACAGTTGAAATGTCAAGATGGAATCGTAAGTTCTATGCTGTTTCTTCTTTTGCACTTCTCGCTTCTGGAAATCTCTTCTGGTTTTCCAGTCATCTGTAATCTTTATTAAATGCAAATTAAATTCTTAATTCCTGTTCGCCCTTTAATAGTGTTTTTCTCACATTCTTTAATACACAGTAAGCCACCTTTGCAACTTAGTGGCTTTATTGCCTTGCTTGGATGATGAAAAGATTAAAAAAAAAGAACAGATAAACAAAAGGCACTGCTAGAAAATATCAAAGCAAGTGAGATTTTGGACTTTATAGAATACTATCAGCCATAACCAGATGATCGATCAGAAAAATCGTTCAATTAGAATGGAAACAACATCATCATGTTTAGATGTAACAGAGTCTATCTTCTTCAATTAATTTAAAGGACTTTCATTAAAAAAATGGAATTAATGCAGTTACTGATATAGCAGAAGTAGTCTGTATTTATTCAGTCGAAGTTAGCCGAGGACATGAAGGGGTAAAACAGGCAACGAGAAGACCCACTTCAGACCACAATTATTTTGGAGTCTTTGAAATTCAATTTGTCACTGTGCTACATGGAATGTAAAAGAGTATATATATATATATATATATATATATATATATATATATATATATATATATATATATATATATATATATATATAATATGTATCACTGGCGCAACCGTTACATTCTGAAGCAAAGCTGCAGACACTTCCGCTGTCAACAACAACTTCCTTTTTAAAAATTTCTTCGGAATTAGCAGTCAAGCAACATAATAACGTCGTCTTTCTTTTCTGCATCGCTATTGCTTCCATGTTGTTTTAGTTTTCTTTTTATAGCCCTTGTTCGTCGTGTTTACCGTATGTGTCGGTATATTTTACAACATTTATAAAGCTTACATTTTCGTAGCGAACAGTGCTTTTTGTTTTTAAAAATACATTTTGCTACAAGATAAAAGTTGTGAACTTGCTTGTAACAGTCGAGATTCATTTTTAACAAAGATTTTCATTTGTGTTTTTTGCATAAATTTAGGTGTTGATTCCGAAACAACATGGAGCTGAGCCTTGCTTAAACCTGGCAAGAATACTGCGGAGAGTTTTGATCTATTTAACAGGCATGTCTTCACATAATGATGAGAGAATTCCCCGCCCCTGAAGCTACTGGAGTCAGGATTAAGAGAATAATACTTTAGTCGTTAAAACAGACAACAAAGTGTAAGGAAAATAAAATAAAAAAATAAAAATCATTATTAACGTAGAGGTTAAAAGGAAAAAAACACATACACACACTCACTCACTCACTCACGCACGCAGATTTCCCATTCTTCAAACTTGTGAGTTCGATCAGTAAATAAAATAAGGATGTAGATCGGTAAAACTTTGGCAAAAATAATCGATTCCTGAAGAGAGCAGTAGCAGATCTACTATGAAACTAATGACGCATAAGCTTCAGGGCTCTTAATCCCAGAGATGCTCTTGAAGCAACCTTTTTTTCTAATGATTGAATCTTTCATCAAAATCGATGATTTCTTAAAGTATTTGTTATTAGAATAAGATTCATTCTTGTGATAGACTCATCAACCAATGGGTTGAAATAGATAATGTTGGCCTTAGAATATGCTCTAACACACAGTTCATATTGCCTCAAAAGTCCTCTGTAATTGGTCAAATTTTATACAAATACTTGGAGGCTTGCAGCGCCAAAACCCGCAGCTATATAGGCTCATTCAGCTCGCCAGAATTTAGACATAGCCTACATTTTCACAGCTAGAACCTTGAGTCTATTGTTGCATGTTGCGAGGGGATCCCCATATCTTTCCAAGCTTGACGCCCACAAAAATGTAGGTCGGCTGCTGGAGGAGAGTACTGGATTATTGTATGGATCTGATAGCGTTGGATCTCTGAAGGCGGC
This sequence comes from Acanthosepion pharaonis, assembly GCA_903632075.3. Classification (NCBI taxonomy): domain Eukaryota; kingdom Metazoa; phylum Mollusca; class Cephalopoda; order Sepiida; family Sepiidae; genus Acanthosepion; species Acanthosepion pharaonis. The sequence goes on along the minus strand of CAHIKZ030000558.1, from coordinate 1,878,079 downwards.
CAACAAATAATGCATCAAGTAATGAGTAAAAATCAAGGCATGTGATAGCCATTAATACTATTAATGGATGTGATGTTAGTGTAATAGTTAGCAGCTCGCATTCCAGTCGCGTGCATGACATTCACTCTCATAGAAATACACGTGTGAATATGACTTGAATGCATCTTGCCCGTTATGCGTAAAATAGCAGGACAGAATGGGACCCTCTAGCCGTGGTTGGTGAGCAGTCTAGAAGAAGGAACACGCTGAAGTCGTTTTGTATTTTTAAGTGTTTGTTAATTGACGACCTTACCTTTCACATTACATTGACATCTATCGCTACACATTCTTCCCCTATACCTCCAGCTAAATCTGATTATTTCAAAATAAATGAGAAAGAAAAAAAAAACAGAATATGTATCAAAATGATGATAACTATTTAAAATGTAATGGTGATTTTCTAAGCCCGGCTTAGATGTGGCATAAGGCCGAAACTATGGGGCACCCAGTGAGGATCGAACTCACTACTCAGTCGTAATTGATCTAGCAAGACAAGGTTTCTAACCATTGCACCACGTCGAGGTGCCCCTAGATTTTCCAAGCGTAGCTTAGATGTGGCACAAGGCCGAAAGCATGGGGCATCCAGTGAGGATCGAACTCACTTTTCAGTAGTAATTGCTCTAGCGAGACAAGCTTATTAACCATTACACCACGTCGAGGTGCCCTAATGATTTTCTAAGCCCAACTAAGATGTGGCACAAAGCCTAAAGCATGGGGCACCCAGTGAGGATCGAGCTCACTACTCAGTCATAATTGATCTAGCAAGACAAGCTTTCTAACCATTACACCACGTCGAGGTGCCCTGTGATTTTCTAAACGCTTCTTAGATGTGGCACAAGGCCGGAAGTATGGAACACCCAGTGAGGATCGGATTCACTACTCAGTCGTAATTGTTCTAGCGAGACAAACTTGCTAACCATTATGCCACGCTGAGGTGCCCTATTTAAAAAAACAAATGTAATAACTAGAAGTGAAGAATCTGGTCAACGTTGCTTAACTTTGGTGATCGTACAGGAAACAGTGTTTCCACGTGATATGACCGTAAGCCTCTTTCGCTTTGGGACCATTTTTAAATACATCTTACGAATTGTTTGTTTCTAGAGTTGACAGCGTATAACTGATATCGCGCACAGCGAGGACCACCCCATATTAGGCAGGTCCGTTTGGAGTTTATAAATATTAAATGTCCACTGTAGTTCAAAGAAGTTAAAATAGGAATTATAGGAGAGTGAAACCTGTGGGACTGGCAGTCTTCCAATATTAAAAAAAAAAACTACTTCAGTGCTATCATTTATTATTACAAACTATTTTTACTCTTATTTAATATAAATATTATTACAGACAACGTTTATTTCTCCTAATGAAAATCACTGAATTTCAATTTCGTAAATATATCGTATAACCATATTGTATTCCGATGATCATCATTACTCAAGGAATTTATCAGTTTTCAAAAGAGTTGAAAGAGTTTTTTTTCTAGATTTTAAACATGGTACCTATTTTACAACAGAAATAAAATATCAAAACCAAATCAGGTTTTCCAGCATTCAAAAGTTTCTTTCCATTATTTTTTACCTTTAAATAAATGCTTTTAAATTATATTACAATGTTGCCTTCTTGACTGCCAAAGACGGAAATCAACACCTGATCAACGCGTCGTAATTGATGTTTTCGCTTTAAAATAATCTAATTCATTTGATCATGACATTTTTCGTTTATTTTTTTTTTATTCCGATCTCTTTCCTTTTGCGTAAAAACAAACAAACAAACAAATAGACAAACAAACAAAAAAAAAAACTTAATATTTTTAAAACTTTTAATACGATTTCAAAACTGGGCATAGAAAAGATTTTTTTTAAAAAGTTGACTGAACAACCCGTGCACTTACTCCATAGAAAACCGATTATGATCAATTAGAATTGAGAATGCCCAAGGTCGAACGACGTGGGCGCTTCCAAGGTCAAACAACGTGAGCGCTTCCTGTTAAAATTATTTATCACTGCCTAAACGTTGATGGCCATTCTTTTATACACGCGTAGCAATGCGAATCGATTCAAGAGTTCCTAGCCAATGGTGGTGTGCGTGTAAGACTTGAGACTTTAAGACGTTCAGGAGAGGTCAAGTTTTAAGATTCGAGCTTTTGTAAGTTTTAAATGACTAAGTGCAGATTAATCAGAATTGAGAAAGAACAAAGTCAAACGACGTGAGTGCTTCCTGTTAAAGATACCTGTCACTTCCTCAACGTTGATATCCATTCTTTTATGCACACGTAACAATACGAGTCCTTTCAAGCCTTCCTAACCTATGGTGGTTTCGTGTGCATGACTTGAGACGCTGAGGTGAGGTCAAGTTTTAAGCTTTGAGCTTTCGGAAATTATCGTCAGCATTTCACCAATTTTGGGAAATGATTTTGACAGTTCAGATTGTAATGGTGGGAAGGTTCGTTGCTCAGTTCTATTACATTTTCTCCCAAATGTCAAATTCAACATGGATATAATTGGTCTTATCTTTGGCTTTGCTTGTCTTTATAACCCATTAACTGCCAATTTTTTTTAATGCACATTTTTAGCTCTGGTGTCTTAGGAGTTTATTTATTCCTTATGTTTAATTTCAGTAGTTACCATTGTCGTTTTTATAGAAACTAGAACATCAATATATATGTGTATAAAACATCAAAACATAATATTGATTAGAAATAATAAAAAAAAATACTTTTCAAAATAGTCATTATTTTTCTACTCGTGAAAGTGTCTTCTTAGGGCTAATAATAAAAAAAAACTTTAAAGTCTAAGTGTTGTAAAATATACCTCTGCAAATATATGTAAGCACTTCAATGTAAATACAAGGAATAACATGTAGTGAGTTTAATTTTAACAGATCCCCAAATGGAGATCATGGCAGGTAATGGGTTAAGACGCTTTTTACACACTGGTCTATGTTGATTCAGTAGAGCGAGTCGGATTGACTGGGAAATTGGCGCTACATATTGAATATAATTAATACGTTATGAGAGATGCTAAATAACATTTTCAAGAATGGCACCCATCAGGTTCGTCTGTATTCCATTGTTCTCGACTCTGCTTCTTGTTTTTGGTCGTCTGCCGCGCGTATGATCACGGCTTTGTGATTACAACATCCAATAATTCGGCGAATTTCACTTTTGATAACCATGCCGTACGATGTGTGGAAATCCTGTACGTTATACGTTGAAAGCTCCCCATGTACGAACTAGATATCCTTTTTAGGTTTGAGGAAGTTCCATGCTTTCCCCTTGGGTTTTCATTTTGAGACATTTTGTGCTATGTCGAACAATGAGAAAGGGATTTCAAGTATGATAAACGCCGGTGGCCGGTTACATTTCAAATATTTTGTCTCAGTTATCAGCGAAAAGGACTTCAGAATATAAAGCACTTTGCTAGCAGCACAAACATTGTTCCGCTCTATCGTGCTTTGGCCTACTCTTATCTTTCGTGCTTTGGCCTACCCTTATCATTCGTGCTTTGGTCTACCCTTATCATTCGTGCTTTGGTCTACCCTTATCTTTCGTGCTTTGGCCTACCCTTATCATTCGTGCTTTGGCCTACCCTTATCTTTCGTGCTTTGGCCTACCCTTATCATTCATGCTTTGGCCTACCCTTATCTTTCGTGCTTTGGTCTACCCTTATCTTTCGTGCTTTGGCCTACCCTTATCTTTCGTGCTTTGGCCTACCCTTATCATTCGTGCTTTGGCCTACCCTTATCATTCGTGCTTTCGCCTACCCTTATCATTCGTGCTTTGGCCTACCCTTATCATTCGTGCTTTGGCCTACCCTTATCATTCGTGCTTTGGCCTACTCTGTGTGTCTGTATGCTTGCGAATCTTGGACCTCAACAGAAGAATTACAACAGCAAACTTAAAACGAAGTATGCAAGCATTAGAAATGAGATGCAACTGAATTATTCTGGGTACCTCCTACACAGACCACAATCCAAACGGCGCAGTGCGAGATAACATCAGACACGTAATAGACCTCATAACTGCCAGCAAGTTGAAATGGTATGGACATGTCATAAATGCCTACAATCTTTCCACTGCCATCCTACACCATAGACAGTTCTTCTTTTATGTACCGTAATACTTCAGGAACGATCATGACCCTCCACATCTTCCTGTCCCTTGTAGCTCCTAATAAGTTTTGTCTTTTTGTTATTTCTTCCAGACACTGATCTATCATCCATTTATTCAAGCCTATCAAGTATGTTACGTGCTGCTTTCCTCTTTCCCTCAATCTGTCCTGTGAGCAACAGATTTTCCAAGCCTTCTTTCCTCATTACGGGCGCACCAGAAAATTACAACTACCTCTTCCTGATGTTAAGTACACGTTTACATTTTGTAATCAATTTGTTAAAACAAAGTAACTAACAAAACAAAATGTCCTTAGCAACTGGAATAATTTAGAAAACGCTATTACATTCATATTGTCAACTGAAAATCACGAAAGGAAATAAAATATATATATAAACAAGAGTCACATCTTTTCAACCTGTAAGTCATCGGCAAAGCTTGTCATTAATGTCGTTCATCTCTCGATATTGACTTTATCCTTTTCATCCTAAGCGGACATGGCACTAAAAAAAAGGACCAAATTCTATTTGCTGAAATATCTTTGGAAAACATGATGTATATTTTTTTCAAATTCGTAATTTAAGTTACTGTGCAATGAAAAATATAGCAAGTGCCTGGATTGAGCAAAATTTTATCCCGCAGATATTTAACTATCGACTCGTCTATAATCCAGCATTGTAGACACTACTTCGATGTTCTTTAACTTTTGAGAACCATGTGGCATTGTATGTGTTAACCCTCTGCCCGACATCTATAAATGATCTTTTGTGCGATCTGAACGTCCTTGTGGTCTTCAAGAACAACGCGCATTTTCCCAATAGAGTTTGGTTGTAAACACTCTTGTATACTATAATGCTTCCTTACATCGAAGCAGATATACAAGGAAATCACTCCGGGTAACAGCACGGAAAGTTCCATTTGCCTTGGTGACGATGATTGACGTTGAATGATCTGTCATAATATATTTCTTTAAATGTATCCGCTCGCTGGTTCCACAAGAGAATAGCCAGTATCCAAAGTATACAGTCTTTCAATGCACCTGCAATAAATATAGTAATATAATTATTAAACCGAATAATATTGATCGCAATGTATCTTACAGTCAGAGTTCATTCGATTACATTGATTTGACAATCCGTTATCAAATGTGTTGTAGACTGATGTCCGCAGTAAACTGTCTTTTTTTCTAACAGTTATATTCAGTCATCTATTAGTTATTGTGATTTAAAATCTGAAGTTAAACGTTTAGTTAAAGTAAGAAGTAATTCTATATAATGTATATGTATATCTGGTCACACGTATTCGAGGATACCTGTTTACTAGGATGGCTAGCAAATCCCTATTGTAGACGCTTTCTCAGGCACATTTATTCTGCTTATTTGTGTTTATTCAACACCCAGAGAGCCAACCTGTGGTTTATACTGCAATTATCCCGAGCAGACCTTAGTTACAGTTTCTGGGAAGATCGTGTTATCTAGTGTATAACAATTTGAACAAGGCCAGCACGATTCAAGCCTTCGGCCACGATGACTTGTGACTTCGTGCTAGCATAGCTATCGATGGTCCCCAAGGGTTCCATCTACCCAATTTTACTTACAAGGCTAATGTTATGGTTTTCAGGCATTTTACAAAAGTGTCCCATGTAATCGGGATGTCTCCTTCCTGACGAATCGACCGTAGTGAGATTCGAACCCGAGTCTTACATTCAGAACGCAAACGTTCTAACCACTCGGCCACGTTCCCAGACTTCTATATAATATAGATTCTGCTTAAGTCTTTAATTTTGGAGAGGACGGATTCTGGAGATTCTTCTTCAAATATTTTCAATACGGATTGTTTTAGGAGGGAAATTGAAGACATTTAGAAAGCTTATTAACAGTTTCCAATGTTGTTTTTCGCCATATGAAAGGAACTCAGTAAATGAACGAAAACAGACAAAATAAATGACAGAACGAATGAACAGGCAGAATGGCAAAATAAATCAATTAAAGCGCGGGATGCGTAACAGGTATCAAAATGTAGAATCGGCGTGCCGAGTTCAAATCCCAGTCGAGCTTGGTGCATTCATTTTCGCCTTTGGAAAAAAAGAAGAAGAATATACAGGATATCTATAAAATTTCTTTACAATTAAAAGATAATACAAAAGCAAATAAACTGAAAAATAGTAGCAAATTGTTACAAAATTAGTAGTAGGTACTGAAGTTATTTTTTGAACTAATTTAATGCAACTCTATATCGGCACCATTAGTTGTACGAAGAGTATCAAGACGGCAATCGATTTCTTGCCCTGTTCGCTGTAACATAGCCTCATAATGATGGCAATGGCATTAGTGATTTTTTATTTTTGCTTTAGATCAATGATTTTTTATATCTTTGTTTGATAGATGATGTCTTAAACATAACCACATAGAAACGACGAGGTAGACAGGGAATTGAGCCATCCCTGGACCAGTCTGAAGATGTTAGTGATTTATTTAACAGTTCCTCTTTCATCAGCAGAATATCTAAAAGGCATACATGCATTGTGATTAAAAACTTTGATAACTATTGAGTACATAGAACAATCTCGTCAGTTGCCTTTCTAAGATATATATATATATATATTTAAATTGTAAAGAGACTTTATGGAAACTCTGTATATCTTCTTCTTCCCAATCTGATCTGAAATCGTCTGAGAGAAGAAACGCACTAAATACTAAACCCCTTAAAAGACATCAACTTCAATATATTTCACAAGACATGAAAATTTACAGATAATAAATAAAGGAATATTTGGAGAACCTCGGCCATTAACGTTCTGAGGAAATCTGGTATTAAGATTACTGTAAAATTTTACCTTGTTGAATATCTTTGTTTAGTGTGAGGCAGATCGTTTAATTTGTAATTTCATTTATTGTGCAATGAAAAATATAGCAAGTGCCTGGATTGAGCAAACATTCATCCCACAGATGTTTTAACTGTCCGATTTTTCAATGAATGTACATGAATTGTGGGTAGACGTTTTGATTCTTGATAGAGCACCTTTATTTAATTTTGTCTTCCCATCTCCATCATAACTCTGGCATCTTTAAAAATAAAAGAAAAAGCTTATCTTCATGTCAATAGAAGCATAGGAATGATAGAAAAGAAAATCTGCGATACGTAGCTCGGAATTATGCAATTGAAATTTCAATAAAGTTAAACTGTTGAAGAATTTGCAGTTTTTTTTCTTGTAAAAATATAGAGTAGATTTATTTTTAGTTGAAAAATGAATTTTTTAAAATATACTTTTATTTTATGTGATTAAATTAATAAAATATTAATAAATTATAAATCAATGTAATACAAATAATATAACAAAAAATAAATTAAAATATATTAAAAAAGTGAAAAATTCTTGAACAGATAGCTTCTCTTTGTATTGTCAAAAATATATTCATATTCAAAAAATATAAAAATATAAAATTAAAATATAATAAAAATTATTAATATTAAAAAAAAGCGTTATTCATTAGTTACATGGAGTATTTCTGAGATGTTATTCAGTATTTATAGGATTAAATAAATCGTAAAATTTCAATGTGACATTTTTAAAAGAAATTTGATATTATTTGCATACTAATGATTTCCATAATTAATGAAAATTTGTTTTACATTTTAGATTAAAATTTAAACTTTTGTAAATTTATTTTTCTATCTATAAATGAAATGATTAAATAAAGAAAAAAATAAATTATATTTAAGGAAAAGTTTGAGGAGGTTTTTTCATTTAAAGTAATGTGACCAAGCAGTGGGGTTTTCACTTTTTCAGGAGTGCTAGCTTTGAAGGTTATTGTAAGGGCGTAGAGAAGAGATCAAGGGGTTTATATATGAGGATATGCAGGAAATATAACGTTTGGCCCTTCTTAGAAGTTCGTTCCATAATGCAACAAATCTGGGTGAAAAAGATGTCTGAGTGGAACTTCCTCCTCACTAATGGAATATGAAGGTATTGAGGATGCGTCAACTCGCAAAATGTGGCCGGGAGTGTTCCAGCTCTGAAGGAATGGAGCTTATCCTAACATTTATCTTTGAAATCTTGGAAGGATAAGACCATTTCGTAAACGGGAAACTGGTTTTAGGGTGGAAAACAATATATATATATATATATTTTCTTTTTTCAATTCAGACTATTTTTAGGGAAGCTGACCCCAAAAATGCAGTTATTGGAAAATCGAAAATTGATTGGCCGAAAAATTCCTTGAAATAATCACAAAATCAATTCTACAGCTAAGAAGAAGAAGTCGCATGACGGTTATCGAACCGAAAAATGCAATCGGTATGCCGAGTTCAAATTCCAACCGAGTCTGTTTTTTTGTTTTTTTGCCTTCGTACTATACTATTGCCCTTGGGAAAGGCCATCTTTTCTCCCCAGTCTATCTGCTATTGTTTAAATAGTCGGTGATTAAAGGAGGAGGAGAAGGAGTTTGAATTCAAAAAAGTAGAGAAGCCAACAAGAAACTATTGTTTCTCAAGACGTCATGTAAATTCCTAGATAATAAAGAAAAGGAATATGTGGAGAGCCAATACCACCTACACCCTACTTGCTATTTATAAAATACCGCGCACAATTTTATAAACATTATTTTATGCGTAATGAGGATGAGTGTAGCGTAATGGTTACCAACGCGAAAAATGGAATTTGCGAGCCGATTTCAAATTCCGGCTTAGTCTGTTTTTCTTAATACTCTTGGGAATGGCATAAATCCAACATTTCTATCCACCCATCTTACAGCTATGGGTGAAATAGCAGGGTAGATCAGGCTCTATAGCGTCGGGTTAGTCTAAAATGACTAATCTGAAATTAAAATCAAGGAAAATGCAGCTGTTAACCACCCCATTATATTCTCCTAAGAACAATAATAACACTCCACGGATAATAAAATAAAGGAAGCTGTGGAGTGCAATTACTCACTGCATCCTGACAGATAATAGTATTAAAACTATTTTGAAAACGGTTATGCTGTCATTTCTTTATAAAGACAATTTTTTTTTATTATCATTTCACGCCAAGCAAGGCGATAATGCTAATAAGACGCAAGAAAATGGCGATTAACATTGCATTTAAAGTTTTGAAAGGAAAGCAATAGATCAGAAGAGAGTTCTACAGGCGAGAAGTGTGAGAAAAGAAACTATTAGAATAGAACTTACATTTAACTAATTCAATCTTAAAACGAGGAAAGGGTCGCCAATCTAGTAGTACCCTTAAATTCATGCGGTCCAGGTATCAAGGATGAGAGCTCATTAGAACAACTGACATGAAAATATTTATAGAAAAGACAGAGGGAAGTCACATTGCGGCGGTGGAAAAGTAACTAAGGTCGGGATGCCAGGACAGGACGGATAACATAACAGACCCTTCTTTGGATTTTGTCAAAAATCTTGTACGTATTTCTGGCTTATCGATGGCTTTCTGTTGATCTGTTTTGACAATTCCCAACGCAGTGTTCTTTGTATTTATGTGGGCCAGGTTGCAAACATTGTAACCCATACTTTAATAGAAAAACATTGTTATAACTGATTTGTACCCGGAAGCATTTGTACAGCAATATGAGGAAACCTTCCGAGTGATATTCCGTGATATTAGATATATCTGTTTTTCGGACACGGTGTTTCTGACGGGCGAGAAGTCAAGGATCGATGTGGGTTTGCCTATACACTGGTTTTGTCTTTGCTGTGTCGACTGTATTGGAATTTTTCAATGGCTATGTCTGTCTTTGGGGCTCATTGATTTTCTTTGACTTTCGTCGATTGTGGGTCTTGTCCGAATCAACCCTGTGAAACATTTGCCTTATGTTCTGCTTCCTTACGTGATAAGAAAGAAAGAAAGAAAGAAAGAAAGAAAGAAAGAAAGAAAGAAAGAAAGAAGGAAAGAAAGAAAAAATGGAAAAAAGATTAGAAGAAAGTTGGGGCGGGGGAAGAAGTGAAAAGAAAAGAAAAGAAAAGAAAAGAAAAAAGGGGACAAAGAAAAAATAATGAAGCGGGGAAAAAGAAAATAAGGAATGAGGAAAAGAAAAATATATTAAAAACAAAGAAGAAAATAATAATAGAAGGAAGAAACAAAAAAATACTGCGACAAAAAAAGAAAGAATAAGCGAGGAAGTTAACAAAAGCAAATGAATGAAGGAAGGAAGGAAGGAAGGAAGGAGGAAAGAAGAAAGGAAGTAGGGAAGGAGGGAGGGAGGGAGGGAGGGAAGGAAGGAAGGAAGGAAGGAAGGAAGGAAGGAAGGAAGGAAGGAAGGAGGAAGGAGGAAAGAAGAAAGGAAGTAGGGGAAGGAGGGAGGGGAGGGAAGGAAGGAAGGAAGGAAGGAGGAAAGAAGAAAGGAAGTAGGGAGGGAGGGAGGGAAGGAAGGAAGGAAGGAAGAAGAAAAAGGTAAAAAAGAAAGGATATAATGAAGCGGTAAAAAGACTTAACAGAAGAATGGACGAGGCACAAAGGATCGAATCAAAAAGAAAGAAAGAAAGAAAGAAAGAAAGAAAGAAAGAAAGAAAGAAAGAAAGAAAGAAAAAGGTAAGAAGAAAGCGGGAAAAAGAATTGGAACTAAGAAAAAGAAAAAAAGGGACAAAGAAAGGAAATAATGACGTGGGAAAAAATATGAATATTGACAAAAGGAATACTTATCTTAGACAACGCGTTTCCTCCTCACATTTTCCGTGATTAAGTCACTTAAATGACGCAACGTGACGGCTAAGATAGATTTTCCTTTTCTCTTTACACACACACACACACACACACACACACACACATATATATATATATATATATGTATATATACATTTAGGCAGCAATCCCTCATTTATACATGTTTCATTAAAGACGACAGAAAAGATACTGAGATTAAAAAGAAATAACAACATACCTGCAAAATTAGAATTACAACGAACGAACATTATTTATGACTTCAAATCCCATTTAAGAAGCTGTGTTCTTGATCCAAACCGAAATCATAATTAATGACATCCGGTCACACTACTACATGTCTATCAAGACGCCTTACGATACACCTATCCGACCGCATCACCATCACAACCCATTTAAACACGCACACACACACACACACACACATACATACCAGCCGCCATCCGAAACATACTAGTAGAAAATACAAAAATAATAACCTCACCCACATGTAAAAAAAAAAAAGATTTAAAATAATGGAAGCCATAATAATAAAAAAAAAAAAATGCCAACACTCAGTAATATTAACTATGAACACGGCCACAACTGCTGATTGTATTCGGAAAATAAAGCCTCCCTAAAACTCTAGAAACATACAATACACTCAGTTAAAAAGCAAAAATAAAAACATCTTTGATAATGGCTAAAAGTAAAGCCTAAAGTGCTCGGAATTACAAAACCTTTGGACAGTTACAGTACATTCTGTGTCCAGAAAAGAAAACACTTATTCGAAGACGAGATTAATTAAATAAAAAAAAGCTTAATCGCAGTCTCTTGTCTATCGTCTTTAATGAAATATATATAAATTGAAAGAGAATTGAAGTTAACACCCATTGGCGGCACGCTGTTATATGCGTCGACATTATCTTCAGGACAAGACTGCGTTTAAGTATGAAATAGACGCTCACCATTGGGTGTTGACAATGTCGACATCTACATAGACTCTATCTCTGATATTGATCAGTTTAACACATAAATATAACATACCTTAAAACAGTATTTTTCACTCACACACACACACACACACACACACACACATATATATATATATATATATATATATATATAAATATATATATATATATATACAGGGTGTATCAAAAATATTTAGGAGGCGGTTTCCTCACACCAAAACAAGGACAAAACTCAATATAAACCTATGTTCGCAAATCCTTCGATTTTGAATTGCTAAGTGTAAAGTTTATGGTAGACGTTTTTAATGTAGAATGTGTTCTTGGGGGTCAGGCATACGATGAGATTTCTGTATTACTGAGCCATAGTTTGGGGTGCCATGGACCATGTCTCAGCAACGCGACGATAAACAGCATCAAAGTTTGGATGACCCTCCTGCTTCCGATCTGGAAAGGCAAAGCCGTGTAATCAGGCGTCGATTATCGTTCGCGCGGCTGTATGTAAAAACCATATCTGCCTGCACACGAGATGAATATTCTGCTATGTTAAACGCAACCCATTTCAGTTAACTCACTACTACACATGTTGAACATTAAAGACAGCTAACCACAAATGTAAACGAATGACAAATGTAACCTAGTCTACATGTTGCAATCTACCTTAAACTTTCTTGAAAATTGATAAGACGAAAACGAAGAATTTGTAGACATAGGCTTATATGGACATTTGTCCTTGTTTTTATGTGAGAAACCTGCCCCCAAACTTTGTAAAACTATTTTTATAGGTCCTGTTTACATATATATATATATATATATATATATATATATATATATATATATGACAAAACTTGTGTACATTATTTAATGAAAAATGCAGCAATATATATATATATATATATATATATATATAGTGAGAGGATGATGGTAACAGCCAAACCTTGAGAGGGAACGGTGACAGAATTACCATGGACAAAGATAATGTGGTGTCTGTATGATAGCAAGGCAGTAATCTACACATCTGAAAAGCTAAGTAATGATGGTAAAAAAAAAACACCCACGCAGATACAAAAAACTGACCAGCGAACATACGAAAAAATTGATCTTTAAATGTGTGTCATTGTTTAAAAGCGACAAATCTTATATATATATATATATATATATATATATATATATATATATATATATATATATAAAGATAGATAGTTAAGGAAGATATATATATATATATATATATATATATATATGTGTGTGTGTGTGTGTGTGTGTGTGTGTGTTCTTTAATCTGACATAGATAAATTTACAACGACTAAAATCACATCTGGCCCAATAATGATAAAATCCAGTAAAAATACTGTTTAGTATATTTATCTATCGCACACACACACACACGCTCACACACGCTCACGCACACATACACTATATATATATATATATATATATATATATATATATATAATCATATATATATATATACACATAGATATGGATAATCTGATATATATAGAGAGAGCGATAAAAGAAAAGGAATGTGAAATACATAATGTGAGGGTAAAATAGATAATTAAGGAAAATTAAATAGATAGATAGTTAGATAGATAAGCCTGAGATAGATAGATAGATAGATAGATAGATAGATAGATAGATAGATAGATAGATAAGGATAGATAGATAGATAGATAGATAGATAGATAGATAAGGCTGGGATAGATAGATAGATAGATAGATAGATAGATAGATAGATAGATATAATGGCATTCAGTCTCTCACTTGTCTCTGGAGACCATCTGTAGAATCGCTTCGTATGCATCACTGATTGTGTATCTCTCGCTTCGCTTAGTTATTTGCTAAGTTGTCTGTCTTTCGGCTGTTATTTGTCTACGTGGCCAAACTCCTGTTTGTCTACACAGTCAGTCGCCCATCAAAGCCAGCCCTCATCTGTCATACAATCTTTTTATTTGACTATTTGTCCGTGTGTGCGGCCAGCCGTCCACATAATTTTGCCATGCGTTCAATCCCATTTCTACAAGTGTTTAGATTATCCCCACATTGAGCTCGCCTGATTCTGCTCATGGGCTTTTCATTTCTTCTATCATTTCTAGATATTCCCCGGTGCGTTTTTTTTTCCTGCGTTACAACTTCCGGTTGTTAGTTTCAAGAATGGGAGCCACTAGTAAATATGCAGGCGATTCATGTCGACCAATGCGTACACTTGAAGATTTCCAAGAGAATAAAAGAGTCAGTGCAACAAACCGCTGTAATTCGAAATGGATCACTCGCTACAATTATCATAGAATAATCTTATATGAAATAAGAAGGCCTGTCATGCAACTGATATTTCTGCTGCAGCAGACCATAAAACTGAAAGAACTAAAAAGCAAAATGAAAAAAAACACAGCTTTTCAGATGTGTAGATTACTGCCTTGCTATCATACAGACACCTCATTGTCTTTGTCCGTGATAATTCTGTCACCGCTCCCTCTTAAGGTTTGGCTGTTACCATCACCTTCCCACTATATATATATATATATATATATATATATATATATATATATATATATAATAAAAAGGCTTAAACACTAATATTACATGGTCATAAGTTATTCCATTGGAATCGTAAATACGATCCAATTCATCAGACCTACAAATTCAAAAAGAAAACAGAAAAGAAAAACTCCGGAAATAAAAATAGAATTTAGAGAGAGTGTAAGTATGAGAGAGTGGGACGAATGTTAGTGTTAAAGAGAGGGGTAACATACGAGAGAAGGTGGGAGATTAAAACTTAACAGAGAGGGTTTTTTTTTTACTAGAGGTGAGTGGAAGGGGGAAATATGAATGTTGTCGGATGTCTAATACATTAAAGATACATTTCGTGGTGACATACACACACCATATATCTATATATATATATATATATATATATATATATATTGCTGCATTTTTCATTAAGTAATGTAGACAAGTTTTGTCTATATATATATATATATATATATATATATATATATATATATATATATATTGATGCATGTTTCATTAAATAATATAGACAAGCTTTGTCTATTTTATGTAAATGTTTTCATATCGTCTGATAAGCTTAATAGCATTATCATTAAAAGAAGAAAGAAAATCACCATATTGATACATATTTTTTAATCCTATCTAAGCATTCGGCTTACATAAGCCATTATCAAATATGACAATTATATTACAATATATTAAACAATACACGGACAACACAATAATGATAGTCTGTTTTTGTTTACATGGGAGATTTCCAAGCAACAGCAAACTCGTGCATATAAGACGCTGGAAATGAAAATCGCACGGCAGCTCATGACGTCACATATTACCACGCTAGAGTGAAAACGAGAAGTATTAAATATGGGAAACCGTTGGTATAAACCAATGGCTTCTGTTATCAATTATAGGCATTTAAGAATATTTGTGGAGATTTCATAGTTTATTTTGTTCAGTTTAGGTTTCAACTGTTTTATGTATATAGCTTCAAGATTTTTTTAGTTTTTGTTTATTGTTTTCATGTTTAAGTATAGTTGTGTTTTCAACGAGGATTTTCGTCGGAGATACAATCTCCCAACATTTGTAAACTATGTTGTTTTTTTTGCAAATCGCTAACCGGGGGAGAGGAATCATTGCGAATAATTGAGTTGGATATACTAGATTTAGTGTAGTATATGATTAACCTAATTTTTTTTGCTAGGATCTGTTTTATATATTGTATTTTTTGAGATTATAATAAAATAATTTTGAAATCATTACATACAAGCTTTCATGTTTCAATACTTTTATTGTACTTCTCTAGGCGATGGTAAAGCATGAATGCTTTTGTGTGGCTATTTCAAAATGTTTTTATTATCATCTCTTATAATAAAAATATGACATTAATATATTGCTCTACTTTGTATTGAGCACATTTTATTCATCTGTTCTTTCTCTCTCTCTCTCTCTCTCTCTCTCTCTATTTATCTATCTATTTATCTATCTATCTATATATATATTAAATAAAAACAGACCACTTTATATTTAAATATTTAAAATGTTTAAATTATTTGCTCTTAAAATGGTCTGTTTTTATTTAAATTATTTGCTCTGAATTTACATTGAGCTCTCTGGATTTTATCCTCCTTAGGTTTACCCATACGGATTACCTAGTTTTTTTCATAAACTATATATATATATATATATATATATATATATATATATATATATATAATAAGTATTTTTTAAAAAATATGATTCCTTCGCTACATAAGAGTTCTCATGTTTCAAAAACAAGAGCCAAAAACCTCAATATAATTATTGAAATTAGATGGAATTAAAGTATCAAGCCCTGTTTAATCCTCAAACGAAAATTTAGGTTATTAGATTATTAGCGAAGGAATCATATTTTTAAAAAAATAATTATAATTATAGCTCTACTTCTGTATGGAGCACTGTTTTTTAAAATTAAAAAAAAAAAATACTAAAGAACCCCGGATTATTTACCTAACAGGTTCTTTCCTATTTTTCTACATATTTGCTCACACACACACACACACACACACACACACACACACACACACACACACATATATATATATATATATATATATATATATATATATAGAGAGAGAGAGAGAGAGAGAGAGAGAGTGTATATCAAAAATACTTTTGAGGGCGGATTCCTGACACCAAAACAAGGACAAACCTATATTCATATATGCCCCCAAATTCTTCGTTTTTGAGTTAAGATTAAAGTTTACCGTAGACGCTGTTAAATGTACAATCCAAGACACAATTCATGGATCCCGTCTCAACAACACGAGGATAACGAGCAGCAAAGGTAAGATGACTCGTCTGCCTTCGGTCTAAAAGCGCAATTTTCTACAACCGTACAGCCACGCCTCTATTATCATTCGGGCGGCCGTATGTAAAAATCACAGCTACCTCTTCACGATATGAACATCCTGTCATTGTTAAACTGAACACTTCTGAGATAACTCACTACGACACACATTAAACGTTGAAGACAGACTAGCAACAAATGTACACGAATAGCAAAATGTAACCTCGTGTGCATGGTAACACAGCGCCATCTACCGTAAACTTAATAAGTCAAAAACGAAGGACTTGCAGCCATTTGTTTATATGGACTTTTGTTCTTGTTTCGGAGGGGGGGGGGAACCCGCTTGCAAACTTTATAAAAGTATCTGATACATATACTGCTGTTAAAGCATTGCTCTTTAACTGAATTGAAGTTAGCTCTTATGGAACAAAAAATGGTAAAATATACATTTTTCTCTGGCATGCGACGATAGCCTAAGGGTAGAATCTCTGACTGATGCCATATTGAAGCAATCGGACGTCTAGCCACACTGTCTGTCTCTGGATGACAATATATATATATATATATATATATATATATATATATATATATATATATATATAGGGGGGAAATAAATATTCGTACACATGAAAATTGTATTTTATAAATGTAAAAGCCTTAACTAAAACAAATTTTGATACATTTTATGTGTAAAGATACATTTTATTAAAAAATAGTAATAAACTTAATCCTTATTCTAGCAGAAATGAATGCATTTTATTTCATTTTAACTGATGAAAAAAGTATTCGTACAAAACAAAAATAAAGTATATTAACTTAATTTAATACTTTGTGGAATATCCTTTATTGAGTTCAACAGCTACCAGTCTATTCCTGCACGTCTCAAATAATGATTTGCACACATTGAGTGGTATTTTGTCCAATTCTTCTTGGCATACTGTCTTCAAATTCTTGATATTTGTTGGTGCTCTTTTCCCAATTTGAATTTTCAAATACCACCATAAATTCTCGATTGGGTTCAAGTCTGGGGACTGACTTGGCCATTGCAAGACATCAACGTTACTTTCAGCTAACCATTTCCTTGTACATCTAGCGGGATGCTTAGGATCATTATCCAGTTGGAAAACCCAATCAGGACGTAGCCGAAGTCTCTCAATAGAACGCATTAAATTGTCTTGCAGGATTTTCTGGTAGCTTTCGGCATTAATCTGGCTATCTATTATTGATATTCTGTCGACACCTTTTGCAGAATAACAGCCCAAGATCATGATACTGCCACCATCTAACTTTACAGTTGGCAACATGTTCTTTGGTAAGTAGGGATCACCGTCCTTTCTCCACACATGATTTCGATAATTATGACCAAACAACTCTATTTTAGTTTCATCTGTACATAGTACTTTTTCCCAAAACGAATATTCTTTATCCTTATGCTCTCTAACGAATTTTAGCCTCGCATCTCTGTGTCGTTTCAAGAGGAGTGGAGTTTTCCTTGGGATGCGTGATTTCAGACTGATTTTTGTAGTTCATTACTTATTGTACGCTTGGTTACTTTAATCCCTAATGCACGCAGATGTTCCTGCAGCTCTTCTCGGGTAACCTGTGGATTTTGTTGGATCTGGCGTCCTAATATCCTTGCTGATCTTAGAGAAATCTTCCTCGGAGCACCTGTTCGTCTTTCGTTTTCGACGCTGTTACGAGTTTTAAACCTTGCAATTAACGAAGCAATAGCATTAAAAGGAATATTCAGGTTGTTAGAAATCGTTCTGTAACTGTTCCCATCTTTCCAAAGAGACAAAATGTATTGTTTTTGTGAAATAGTCAATTTTTTAACTTTAAGCATTATTAGAACCTTCTCGTAAGACTAGAAATTGCAGAATGCTCTGATAATGGCTAATAGCGTTAACTATAATTACTGATAACATTAATGGAACATTCTAGAATATACTTTTTTCATAATTAATTGATTATTTTATTCTAATAATTGATTTGTACGAATACTTTTTTCACCAGTTAGAATTTAAAAAGATGCATTAATTTCTGTTAGAATAAAAATTAATTAAGTTTATTAATTTTTTAATAGTATGTGTCTTTATACATAAAATGTACCGAGATTTGTTTTATTTAAGGCTTTTACATTTATAAATATACAATTTTTCAAGTGTACGAATATTTATTTTCCCCCAGTGTATATGAATGATACAAGTAAAAGGTTTGTCACGTAACTGATTGATGTTATGTTCATCATCCTGACTCCAGAGTTTCGTAGACAGACCCCTCTAGAGGGGATATCAGAAATTGACTGCTATCCTTCTCGATTTATATTTTTTTATATGCACTTATCATTGATGCAATTTCTTGCAGAGTTTGTTTTTCATAGTGCATGTGTGCGTGTGTGTATTCGCGCGCGTACGTGTATGGTGCGGTGATTATTTGTTCTTTTCGTTGCTTTGTTAAAAAAATTTGATGACTTAAGAAAGTCAAAAACTTGGATCATATGTCTTGTACTTTTATTCCGTAATGAATTTCGATCAATTTCTGATGGAATTTCATCCTTGTGTGAGAAGTAATTTGGAAATGTCTATCAGTATAATTAATCGACACAAAACATTTGTTGTTATTTTTTTTTAATAAGATTTGTCTTAAATATATACGTCTGTGTGAATGGAGTTACATATAAATATATATCCGCAAATTCTTTGTTTATGAGTTGTTAAGATTAAACTTTACCTTTGAATCTGTTAAATGTATAATCCAAGATAAAAAAATAATCACGGATCCTGTCCCAACAACACGTCGATAACCAGCAGATTTGCCGTAAATATATATCTATGTGGGAATGGGGTTGCATTATCTGTTTTCTCTCAAAGCTGATTATCCCAGACAAGTGAAAGATACTGACAAATCAAATAAGCGAATGAGGAAACGATTTCGGATGTGATACAGAAAAACACGGGACCAAAAATGGCAGCAATATTCGATGCGCGATTGAAGAGTTTGTTATAAGAATAGATGGCTATTTGACAGATTGTTTCTAAAAATTCACAATAGGAATTTTGGCAGTTCTATGGTGACTAATAATTAGCATCACGTATTCCTAAAATAATTCTGCTATTTTTTAAAAATTAGAATTTGTTCAGCCGTATCATAGTTAGTTTTTAATTTTCGTCTTTTTTTTTGGTTGGGGGATAAGATTTCCTGGAAATTCCACAGTGAAATTTCCATAATTAGAATCTTGAAGGAAATAGATGATATATATCCCATAGTGATAGTCATAATAATTCATATTTAACGGGCGTCTTCTTGATTTTCATATTAATAAATCACATTGCATCGATTCAATTGAAACATATTGCCGAAGTCATCTCCATCTAGACATTCTTACACCAGGTCTCGAGGCCTACGCATAGAGCTGAACTTGATATATCTAAAACTGGCCTTTGCAGACGATAGCCTGTAGCTATCATTATTTCGGCTGTGTATGGAGATCGTGTGCAGCTATTTAAAATTAGATAAATATGTCAGTGTAGAAAAGACGTAATTGCGTGCAGACATGGAGGACATTTTAATCTTTGCCCATAAAGAAATAAATAAAACCCCACTCCACACACACACACACATATACGACGCGTTTGTGTAGATATGTGAATCTATATCGTAAAAGAAAAGCTTATTCTGTTCCTGTGTGACTACGTGTGATGTGTCTGTGTTTGGTGGGAGTGACTTACATTTGCTTGCATACACGATCGCACATGCACACACGCATACACGATTTGAGAGAGTTTGAATTAAGGCATTGGAATAGTGCTTTCTCTGTCACTCAGTCTGGACAACACCTACACTGGGCTGAACAATAAATCATGAATTTCAATCACTGTAATTGTACTGATGAAATTTCCTCTATGGTGCCTAGTCACTGTGAATGTACGCTCAGTACGAGATTGGTGGCAAGATCTCTTCATTTTACAATTGAAATGGCTAGGTGTAACCGTAACTCCTATGCCAACAGTGTCTTCTATCGCACTTCTCGCTTGTGGAACACTCTTTTGGCTTCACGCTTTCCCATCAAATTTGATAAATTTAAATGCAATGTCAATCGATATCTTCTGTCTTCTTAAAACCACTTCTTTTATTGTTCTCGCACTTTAATAATGTTTTATTTTCCTTATATTCCTTCAAACTCAGTACCTATCTGTGTCCTAGTGGCTTTGTTATCTTGCTTTGGGTGAAATGATTAAAAACAAAAAGATAGAAAACTTTATTTTTTAAAGCCTAAATCAGATAATTATAAAATTTTATTGAACATTTAGGTAATTATTCGGTAAAAATAGAATTATTTTTAAAGCTATTTAACAATTTGCAAAAATATTTTATATCTATCTTTGAAATAAAATATTTTCACACGCACACTCACAGTTTGAATGAAGTTGAAGATCTGTTGGAAGTGCAAAAATTCCTTTCTGTCTGGCAAAATTCTTGGGTAACAGGAAAAGTGTGTAAGCCGAAATATGCGGGATCTTTCAAGTCATTTTTACGAATCTTGTAGTTAAAGGAAATATATTTAAAGAAAATGTGGTAGTTTAAATAGGAAACTAATTTAGATTTGAAGTTCGTCAGTGAAGCGACGGGCAGTGAACTAGTAATTAAGAACAATCACTTATATTATTTACCAACCAATATGCATCTGTAGAGAAAGATAAAAAATTATCTACCCTTGGCCAAAAACAAAAAATAGCAATAAATATTAATTATATATATTCACAGCATAGAAACAGTCACGTGATCTGACGAGACTCGCACGAGACATCGTTAGGCGGGAAAGTCAATCGTTTGCTCCTTGAAGTTACAGAAACCGGATGCACAATTTCAGGCTCTTACCAACCAGACAGATAAGTGCAAAATTTATATTGATTTCGGTACCCATTTTAGCATGTACATATATATGCAACCCTATTTTCTGATGTACACAAATTAGTTGCCGTATATGACGGCATATAAGATGCACAGGTGTATAAGACGCGCCCCAATTTCAGCAGGGCAAATCAATAAAAAAATTAGGAATTAGTAAAATTAGCAAACCTTCAATATCTCTATCTATAAAAGGCAGGATGTGTGTGTGTGTGTGTGTGTGTGTGTGTGTGTGTGTGTGTGTGTGTGTAATAAATGCATGGCCGCAATTTTCGACGGATTTGCACCAAAAAGTACATGCACAGGCTCCAAGTTAGCGGGAAGGCCAAGACCGACTTTGCATTTCCCAACTCACATCAATAGTGTAAATAATCGATTTTTTCATGCTTCTTCTGCAGTTTTCATGTAGTTTGTGGCCATTTTCTACTGGCCAGAGTGAGAGCCAATAGCTGGCTGCCAGGAATAGACAGGAAGATTCTATTGGCCAGCGTGAGAGCCAACAGCTGACTGACACGAATGATAACTAGCTTGCAAAAAAAAATCTATAGCTGCATTCGTCACAAGTGGGAAAAATTTAAATCTGCATGTCACTTTACTCTAATTGGCTCATTAGCTTGCTTAAACTCAACGTTGATTCTGTTTCCGCAGAACTGGGTTGGGTGTGAAAAATTATTTGTTGTTAAAATTCTTTTTTCATTCGGTTTTTCCAGTTACGAGTCCTTTGTTAAAGCTGATCGTTTTGTGTTCATTTTGTTTAGTTCTTTTTTCGTAACAGATTTAATGTTTAATATAGAGTTTAGGAAAAAATTGCAGTGTGACATAGGCAAGAAGTAAAGCATGTAGCTACATCAGCACGGCAAAAAGCACTCCTTTAAAGGCAAGGAAGGGCAAAAATATTTTAAGTTAAGTGATAGCGATTGCTGTATGAGTCATACGATTTTTGAATCAAGCACGGGCAACGCCGAGCCATGCTGCTAGTGACATATAAAACGAAGAGAAATTTTAGAGATATTTTAGCAAAAAAAAAAGTGCGGTAATATGCCGTCAAATACGGTAATTTTCTTTGAAAATATTTAATACTATACGACCCATGAACCCGTTGGGTTCCTTTTTGAAGCAGTCCATGATACAAAATGATATGGCAACAATACTGTCAATTTTATTATTAATTATACATATTTTAATTTGTATTAGAAATACAAATTATTGAATAATTATTATTACTCACATTATAAAATATTACTTGGATCAAATTTAATAAGAATTTGAGAATGGAATTGCAAACCGATATCATACTAAAGGCCTTACCATGCAATTAATAATAGATCCGGGTGACAATTTATACTAATTTTAGTATTTACCATATTAAAAAAGATGAAACTCATTCAAAAAACAAACAGCAATCGTCTGGTTACGGAGATTCATATTTATTAAAATAACATAAAGTATGGATGCCTCCTTTTTGTGCACTTAGTTTCATTAATGTCAATGTATTTTTCAAAGTAAAAATTATATTTTTTAGGACACAGAATTGTTTCTCCTGCACATTTATTTTGAAATATCTAGAATTGAAGCTCTATTGAGTGAGATGAACATAACCCCATCGATGTTATTGGACATCGTCTCTAACTTAGACTTAGGCTAATGCCAGGGACGTGATACCATCAGTAGTCCTGAAGAAATGTGCTCCTGAACTGGCCCCAGTCTTCTCCAAACTATATCGCTATTGCCTCACTGACTCTTGCCTTCCAGCCTGTTGGAAGTCCTTATCTGTTGTCCCTGTTTTCAAGAACTCTAGAGACCCTAACTAACTAGCGTCTTATTCGTCTCCTACCACTCTTTAGCAAAGTCTTCGAGTCTATAATCAACGTTGAAGTGATTAAGCACCTTATATCCCATGACCTGCTCTCGGACAAGAAATATTGTTTCCGCTTTGCCCGGTCGACCGCTGACATGCTCACGGCTATTACTGAATTTGCATACCAAGTACTTGACAATAAAGGAGAA
The DNA here is from genome assembly GCA_903632075.3 of Acanthosepion pharaonis. Classification (NCBI taxonomy): domain Eukaryota; kingdom Metazoa; phylum Mollusca; class Cephalopoda; order Sepiida; family Sepiidae; genus Acanthosepion; species Acanthosepion pharaonis. The sequence continues at coordinate 1,854,572 of CAHIKZ030000558.1, read as the reverse complement.
ACTCGAAATGTGGCTCTTGATATCTCTAAAGCGATCTATATGGTTTAGCATACCGGCCTTCTACGTAAGCTTCAGGAATACGGCATTATTGGATGATTATTTGACTTAATATAATCATTCCTGTCAAACCGAAGCTCTTCCTAAACAGGTTCTCCTCTAGTTCCTTTGATACGAACGCTGGTGTTTCCCAAGGCTCTATCCTGGGTCCTACACTGTTTCTGATCTTCATCAACGATCCTCATGATGTCATCAGTTCCCAAGAGGGCATCTACGCAGAGGACATTACTATTTACTCCTGCTTCAATAGTAAATGCAATATTGCTGTCAAAGTTAACCTGGCCGTTGGACTCAAAAAGGACCTCCAATCGGTGGTTGACTGGGGCAAGAAATGGCTTGTAATCTTTAATGCTTCCAAAACGAAACTGCTCTCATTTACCCACCGTAGAGAACCCTCCCTGCTTCCCATCAGAATGGCCGATGCAAGTGCGCCTTCCTGCACCTGCTTGGTCCTACGCTTTTCATTGATCTGAGGTGGAACAACTACATTGAATCAATAGCTGCATCTACTGCAAGGAAAGTTGGTTCTCTGTGTAGCCCCAGAAAGTTTTTCTCGCCTGAGTCCATCCTTTAAATCTACCAATCAACCACTCATCATTGCATTGAATACTGCTACCATATATGGTCTGATGCTCCCATTGTTCATCTTGAGGTCCTCGACAAAATCCAGAGAAAAATATGCAATGTGATAGGTCCTAATCTGGCATCTCTTCTACAGTCACTTTATCAAAGATTTTCTGTGGCTTTCCTGTGTCTTTTCTACAAATGTAGCCGTCTCGTCTACTCCAACAGCTTCTTTTTTCGCACTTCCCCACAGTGGAGCTCCTTTCCTCTTACTTGCTTCCTTGATAGATATAATCTTCAAATATTCAAATCTAATATCAATCAACATCTTCTGATGACTTGTTCCTAATCTCCTTCCTTCTTTATATCCTATCCTCAAACACCATTTTTACTCCTGCTCTCACTTTCTGTAACCCCTAGTGGCACTTTTGCTTTGCCTGTGGTGATATGCTTTCAAAAGATTCATGCGATACAATTTTCCAGTCATGCAGATTACATTCTCATGACACACATATATAGCCTTCACCTATCAAGTAGGTATGAAACGTCCGAGATATTAGTTTATAAAAAAGTTCTAATATAGTACAGTGTATTGTTTAAATATACGTTGTGTTATGTATATTTAAATTTATTTAATAACGTTGTTATAATGTATTGAATGTTTATTATTTTTCGAACATATACTAGGTGGAATATAATATGCAAGTGTTGGACACCTCGGCTTGATGTAATGGTTAGCAAGCTTGTCTCACTAGATCAGTTACAACTGAAAAGTGAGTTTGATCCTCACTAGATGCCCCATACTTTCGGCCTTGTGCCACATCTAAGCTACGCTTGGAAAATAACTATAATATGCAAGTGTTTGTGTATATACGTGGATTTATATAAGAGTGTCTATCGAAAAATGCCGTAAAAACGGTCCTAGCTCAAAACTTCGAGTTTAATTATAATGGAATTTGACACTGAACTCGCGAAATCTTCAGGGTACAATGTGCTCCCAAATTTGTTGGTGTATTATGTGTTATTTAAGCTCTATCTCGGGAATAAAAAGACGTACGTACAAGATTAGACTTTTAGTATTATAACCGGAAAATAATGACTCCATCTTAAAATCAAGAGATACAGATATCGTATTGAGAGAGAGAGAGAGAGAGAGAGAGAGAGAGAGAGAGAGGGAGGGAGAAAGAGAAAGAGAAAGAGAAGGAAAGTTTCAAATTTATAAACATCTAATGGTGGCGGAGAGGCGGGAACGGGTAGAAGACCCAAGGATTTATTCTCAGTAGACTTTAAGGTTTGAGGTGACCTGATTTAATATGACATTACACTACAATGTTGTATTTTGATTCAGAGGTTGAATGAAAATATTGTTAAGTCAATGGGAGTTAAAAACCACTGTATGTGTCTCTAACTGACTAAGAATCTGACGTATATATATGAAAGACATTTAAAAAATATTCAGAACTCAATGAAAGATTTAGAATTTATCGTACAATCGTATAAGTTCCTAATATAATTCCCCAATAGATTTAAATTAAATTACCCTAGGGGTTTAAATAAAATAATTATTAATTATTATGATATCCAGATGAATTAATTTCATTCTATTTATAAAGTTTATTAAGCAGGATATATTTATTACATTTTACTGGAGGTACTTTAAATTAAAAGGTAAAATAAATACATGTTCCTAAATTTGATTCTTTCTTTCTCATTCTCTTTCACCCTCTCCTTTAATTTTTTCCGTTCATATTTGGTTTGCAGATCTGAAGGATTGGAAGCTATTTTTATAGCTTTCATAAAATAAAGATTATTACCTATGGTATTTTAAGTGTTTGATATTAATTAATAATTATTAATTATATGTCTCTCTCTCTCTCTCTATATATATATATATATATATATATATTTATATATATATATATATATATATATATATATATATATATATATATATATATATGTCTCTATACATAAACAAACACACACACATATATATATATATATATATATATATATATATATAATTATAAAATGAAAATTGGAAAAAAAAATCTTAGATTTTGCCGACGCGTTTCGTCTTCCGACTTTTTTCAAGGGAAAAAAAGAAATCGAAATGTTTTTGTTGTTATAGCTAAATTGAAAAATCCAAATTTAAAAAGATAGACGCTTCTGTCTAAGCCTTTTTTCTGGTTAATGTAAATTACCTTCCATGTCGATAATATAGTTAAATTCTCAGATCAATTCTGTGGACAAGACAGATTGATATTGTGTCAAAAATTGATCTGTGAATTTAATTATATATATATATATATATATATATATATATGAAGAAATATAGTCTTAAGGTGTGCTATATTTATGGGATAAAGTGCTCAATATCAGAGATAGAGCGTGTGTAAATATAAAAGTGAACATAGAAGTCAACACTTAGAGGCGACAGTCTGTTTCATGCTATATGCAATCGTCAGGTCCTGATTATATGAAGCCTTATATTTAGTGGAAGTTTGAAATAGCTGCACCGTTTTTATTTTCAACAGTGTGTATAACCTCTCCCAACCTGGAGACTTGAGAAATTCTAATAAAGGAAAGGGTTCGAACTTGTGTTTCATGGTTTCCCTCCAAAGGGCAACACAGGCTCGAACCCGACAGGAGAGCACATTATCTTCATTAATATTTCTCACTGATTGATGCAATACACACTGTTTGAAATCAATATTTCAGATACGAGTATCAACTGAAAATGACCTTTGAATATAATGAATATTAAACTATTTACTGAAATAAGGTGTACTAAATTCAATCGACATTTTCTATTATGTTGTTATTGTCTTTCTCCAATTTTCGAATAAGTTGTTGAATCTCCGAATCAAAATTGTGAATAAACTGTCCATGTTTTATTCTCTTCTTGTTCGAGTACCTTTCGACTAGCTCGGTCATCATCAGGAACTAAATGTTGTCAGTGTTGCAGATTAGAGTTTGTTTGCGATATCCTGCATTTTTTTTTTTTTACGAATGTTACATTTCAAATTTAAATATATGCATCGTATGAGTTGCGTCATGTGTAGAACTTAAAAACAACAGAAAGGAATATATTAAATACTTTTACTTATTATAATTATTTTTTTACACATGTTATATATTTCATACACATTTTGAAATGTGGTGAAATATATATAATTCGGATATTTTTTTCTGTATAATAATAGATCTTTGACTTTCTCTTTACATTGTGCGCTGTTCAGTATCTTCACATTATCTACTGATATTTGTCGTAAGTTAATATACAGCTTGTGATATGATGAATAATACATACGGGAGATGCACTGTTTTGATAGGAAGCAAGTTAATCGCCCAGAAAGTGTGTTGCTTGTGTCTAAAAATAAAAAAAATCGATACTGTTTTGTGATTATTAAAGCTTGGTTTGGTTTGGTTTGTTTTACGGTATATCAACCTCAATAGGTTATTAAATGCCGACAAGATTTTTATTGCTGGTAATATTTTCTTTTTCAAAAATGTATTGCTGGTAATATTCTTTTTTTCAAAAATTTATTGATCGTATTAAAACCTATTTTTATACTTTCAGAGTGTTTTGATCCCAGTTTAGGAGGTAACTATTTGCCCATAGCCGGGAACCTGACAGGTGCTACCACTCCGGGTCAGGGTAGATTTGGGACCACTAGTAATTAAAACGTATTTCCACACTCCACAAAACCTTCTGATCAAAAGCCTTGCTGATGAATGTAGTTTATCGTCTTACCCAGGACGGTGGGATTATTAAGTTCGAGATACAATCTCCAAAAAGGCCTGTGAATTCATAAACAGTATTGTTTTTTTTTTTTTTGTTATAGAAGCGGGAGGGTTTTTTTTCGAAGTCCTGGGTTTTTGGCAATAATTAGAGTAGAGGACTTAAACTTTTTACAGAAAATGATAAACCCAAGGCATTTGTTTGTATATTTAAGTCCTCATCATCATCATCAAAACTGTTTCGATTTGAGGTCATGGATTAAAATGTTCTCTCATCTTCAGCGGACATTGTATACTAATTCGACAACCTTTTGCCAGCTTTCTCCGTCTTCTGCGAGTTTGCGGATTTGTTGCAGAACATTCTTGGTTGTAAACTTCTCCAAAGGAAAAGTAGGACCTTTCTGTTCCGTTCTTTGAACGTCTCGGTACAGCGTTGTGACTCTGGTGGTTCTTAGATGACCTTTGAACTTTTTGAAGTCAGTCTTTTCAGAGTAAAACTCCATGGCTTTGTTAGCTTGGCATTCAGGATCCATTCTCTTTGTTGACATTCATAAGTTTTTTTTTCTTGAACAGTCAGATGCATTACAGACACACGGTCTGATACTTTCCAACATCGATTTACATTATTCCTCCATTTACTGCTAACAACAAATACGTTTCCATAACGTTTGCTTTCTATTTCTAAACATATCAGCTGGTGTTTAATTTTTCCGATGTTACTGTGTCAGACCAAGTCCAGTTTTTCATTTTCCGAATATTGTCTTTCTCAAAGGGTGACATCTTAAATAAGTAGCTATCCATTATGGAATTTTTGGTTTTTGCTTTTAAATGCTACGGCTGACAGTTATGCTTTATTGTTCATTAGAACGTGAAAAGTTATACATTAAATAACTTTTTTTTTATTTTATTTTGGAATATCATGGTTGAGTGCAAATTAAAGCGTGAAAAACGGTTAATTTTATAGGCATTTTAGAACATTATTACAGTGTTCGTAGCTGATTCTATTCAATGTTCGCTTCAATTTTTTAATCTGTAGTTTTAATTTATTTTCTTAGTGTAGGACAGTTGTGTTATCAATGAGCATTTTTATACTATCAATGCGGACGAATGTTGGTGTATATATGTATATATATATATAAGTGTGTGTGTGTGTGTGTGTATGTATATGTGTGTATGTATATATTATTTTTGGGAATATATATATATGCATATATATTTATTATTTTTATTATTTTATTATTTTGGGAAATATATATATATATATATATATATATATATATATATATATGTGTGTGTGTGTGTGTGTGTGTGTTTGTTCCTGTTTGTGTATGTGTGCGTGTGACATGTGTATAGATTGAAATTAGTTCAGAAAACGTGAGAACCCCGGAATTAAACAAAATACAATCCTTGAAAACAAATGGAGCATCGATTACTTACTCCATAAAACAATATATATATATATATATATATATATATATATATATATATATATATATATATATATATATATATATATATATATATAGCTATACACGTTTCGAAAAACCTTCGAATGTTTGATTTGCCAATAATCAAATCAATCTCGAAGGAAAAAAGATTTTAAAAAGAAAGAGCTAGAAACATGAAAGTCTGTCAACAAAATTGCACAGATACAGGTTTAAAGCCCAAACAAAAACCACGACACAAATAAACTGACATATATATATATATATATATATATATGTGTGTGTGTGTGTGTGTGTGTGTGTGTGTATATATATATATATATATATATATATATATATATATATATATATATATATATATATATATAAACAAATAATTTTATTAGTTCGTCGACAACATACATAGGAAAGTATTATTTATAAACGTTTGCTGTTCTGCTTTTTGACTGAATTTTCTTTAAGTGAGAATTTTGATTTTGGGGGCTTGCGGGTTGAGAAATGAGAATCTTTTCCCTTCCTTAATGAGTTTTTTGTTGACCCTCCTGCTAATTTGCAGAGTGTGTATGTGGTGGATGATCTTCCTAATAAAACTTGATAACTATCACTCTCATTGCCTTTGGGAAAGTTGACCATATTTGTCAGATGACATTCTGTGGCGGCTTTTTAACATGTAAACTATCCTAAATATTATACAATATGAAATAACATTTTTTTCTTTAATTTAATTTTAAGTCTCTTTTCCTTTATTTAACTTCAATTTTTTCATTTTAATTTATTTTCTTTTTTTGTGATAACCCTCACTATTATGGTTCACCTCTGACATTTCACATGGTAATGACTATTGGTACTTATAGTAAGTTAAAACCTATTATAGTCAATACTATTTCCATACCCCTATGCTACCCACCTCAATAAAGTACTTAATAATGAACACTTGAACAATGGACCTCTGAATATAACCCCACCCCACCCTATCTGATGGGGAGGATGAACATTTTAGGCTTGGTCGACAGTCATCCTAGAGCTGATAACTTGAATGAAATTACCCCTTGCCGGTCAATCATAAAACGCAAAAAATGACAAATCTTAATGATTACGAACAAACATTCATACCGGGCGTTATCCCAGTTAACAAGGGCCGCGTACCTCAGGGAGGGACCAACCTGGGGCCGAAAAATCTGTCACTGGCACAAACTCTTACAACAACGAAGCGACACTTGAGTACCAAACCCTGACTAATTCCAATCTTGGACCAAGTCTCAAGTAAAAATAAAGCGAAGAAAATGGTCTCGCGAAGAGTATCATCAAAGTCATGACATCCTGTTTCACCGCGCTCGAAAATTCACAAAAGAACATCATGAAGTAGACATACCAAATATGGCGAACTATGGTAGGAAGTGGAATGAGCCACCTTCTCAACCTAAACATGCTTGCCAATGTCCACAGGGACATCGTGTGAAACAAGTCTCTCAAATGAAGAAATAGATAAGATGAAACTAGAGATAAGATAAAATACAATAACCCATCATTGAAACAATAAAGAGATAAGAATAGAAATAAATAATATAAGAGAGGAGGAGGTAAAACTAAAATAAATGAAATACGAAATAATAATCTTCCAGGAAATAAAAACGAATAATCTATCTGTTACATAAATTGCAGCTATTCAGACTACGTCAATGAAGAGTTTAAGTATGTTAGGGTAGAACTCCTTGAAAATCCCTGAGGTGAAATCACCGATTCGAAAAACCATATCTGCCAAGTACTTAGTAGAGTAACTCTCATACAATTGTCAGACAGAGGTCATCTCCCAAACATTCATATAACAAAGTCCAGTAAGCACATTGTTCAAATATACAACAATGCACTGCAAACACTTTTAACGGACAAACCACTGGGAAACATCACAGAAGTAAATAAAGTCATATACGCAACAACATTAGCAGCTAGTGGGAAGCTTGGAGTCAAGACAATGAAAAGATAAAAAAATAGACAAAGTGAGCCAGCTTAGAAGGCAAAACTGATGAGACAAAATAAAGGAAATCAGATGTGATATATCGATACTAGATGAGATCACAAGAAACCCAAATGCCTCAACACGCAAATTCAGGAAGATCAAGAGTTAATATAAAATTAAATCACTAAATGAAATTCCATTAATCAAGGAGAGGCTGAAACAGAAACTGCAGTTAAGAGCACAGAGAACAAGACGATACGTAAAACGTTGTAGGTTCTATCGACAATATAAGAATATTCCAAACGGACCTTAAGAAATTTTACAGGGTAATTGGAAAAGCAGTTAAACATGTCAAAAAGCCACCATCTATTAAAAAACTGTAGAAATTTTGGGAGAATATTTATAGCAGCCCAAACAAATATAACCCCAATGTAGAATGGATCTAACATGAAGAAGAACGAATAATGGATAAACCTCTACAAGAATGGCAAAATATAACCAGGAATAATGTTAGGCAAGCTCTAACGTAATCCCAGAAATGTAAATCCACAGGAAATGACAAGGTATCTAATTTCTGGCTCTGTTATCTGTCATCAATCCATAAAACCTTTGCACAAATTCTATGCTTATTAATAATCCCACTGAAGTTCCAGAATAGATCAATGAAGGTATTAGATATCTCATGACAAAAACGTATGAAATCGGTGATCCGAAAATTTATAGTCTAAATCTATAGCCGGTCCACTACGTATAAATTGATCACGTCTGTCCTGACGAACCGTACTTACTTTTTACTCGAAGTAAACAACATTCTTCCGCTGAAAGAGAATAGATGCAGGAGAAATTCATATAGATGCAAAGACCAACTAATGATAAACAGAATGATCCTAGAAATTTCCAGAAATGAAGTAGAAATCTTAGTATATCATGGATAGATTACCGTAAAGCCTTTGATAGCGTGCCACACTCTTGGATACTTAAGACTCTGGAAAAGTACAAAGTCTCCGTGATAGTAAACTTCTTTAAAAACAGCATGGGAATGTGGAAAACCTTATTATACCTAAATCATACCAGAGGCACTGCCACCCCCAATCGCCTGAATATCCGACGAGGAGTATTTCAAGGGGACTCCCTGTCGCCCCTTCTGTTTTGGCTGTCCTTAATCTCTCTTACAAACCAAACAATAAGAACTATAGATACAAATTAAACAAGAAAGTATTCAATCACCTACTTTACATGGATGATCTCAAACTCTTTGCCAAAGGGTACAATAAGTTGAAGAGTCTCCTGAGTAGTTTAAAATGTTTAAGTGACGACATTGGAATGTATTTGGGATTAGATAAATGGGCAGAAGTAACATTCAAGAAAGAGAGAATTACAGAAACGCACTCAATAAATCTAGATTTTGTCACATAGATTAGGGAAATGGAACAAGAAGATGCGATAGGCACATATGAATTACTGAAGGAGAAGTTAAGAAAGGAGTACTATATATGTGTGTCCCTGGTACTGAATACTGACCTGAATCCAAAAACAAAATACTAGCCATAAACACCTTGGCAGTTCGTGTGTTGCGAAACAGTTTCAACCTTCTTCACTAGACCATAGCTGACATTAAGCGAACGGACGCCAAAACGAGAAAGCTTTTCACCTGCCATCGCATGCATCACAAGGCTGATATCGATATATGTGCCCTGATCCGAAGGAGGCAGAAGATTAGTTCAACTAGAACTGTCTTACAATTGGCCTTCAACGATACCTGGAAACTACAGAAGACTGGTTGATGATCTGTTTCAAAGAACATGAAAGAAGTAAGAAACTTTATTCAATAATAAAGGAATGCATCAAATACAAAATGGAGTCCTTGTGGCGTCATACAGTTTCAATGAAGAAGACTTCCTGGTGTTATCGGGTTGGAGGGATCGATCCCCGCGTGCGGCATCTTTGAAAACCATACTTTGTGAGCAGAAATGACCAGAATCTATGCTAATGTTCTTCCCTCCCCTGAATGGCATGATCAATCAGAAAGATCTCTCGATGAACAAAAGCCGTTAATTTTCGCTTATGCGGGATTAGATTTTCTGAGCTTGGTGGACGAACACGCGTTTTTGCTGGTGAGAAGTAAAGATTGGACGTGTGACCAAATTTTGTCGTTTTCTAGATTGCCTGTTGGACTGTTACGACGGACTATCGTTTGAACTGTGATTTGTCTACTAGTGTTGCGGTCGAGAGACAAAAGAAATCTGTGGCAGACGTTTATTGCTACTATAAGTTGACCGTTTTTTTCATTCTTTTTTTTTCTTTACAACACAATATATATATATATATATATATATATATATATATATATATATATATATATATATTTGTATATTTATGCAGCAAGTCTTCTTTCGTGCACATTTTATTGAATGCGACAGACAAGGTGCTTTGACATGGTCAAGATATTGCGTCCATGTTCATAGTCGGTATTATTGAGTGTTGACTTTTTTTTACCGTGTTTTGAAAAGAAAAGCATTATATAAATACATACATACAACAATCTATCAGGCACATGTTTGTTCAACACCTACAGAGTCAACCTGTGATTTATACAGCAACTATGCTGAGAAGACGTTAGTTACAGTTTCTGGGAGAGAGCGTCTCATCTAGCATCATCAACAATCTAAACAAGGTGAGCACGTTAAACTCCTCGGTCACGATGACTTGTAACTTCGTGTTAGCACAGCTATCGACGGCCCCCAAGGGTTCCGTCTATCTAATTTGACTGACAGGGCTATATATATATATATATATATATATATATATATATGTGTGTGTGTGTGTGTGTGTGCGTGTCAATTTTTTCTAAAGCAGTGGAATATCCCCCCCCATGGCCGTGTGGTAAATAGTTCCTGACTTAAGAAACTGAGGAACTATAAAGAAAATAACTTGAACTTTCTTGAAGTCATTTTATCAGTAAAAATTTGGTATAAATAAGTTTATCAGGATATGCTTTGTTATTTTTCATCTTTAACGCAAATAAACGGAAGATCCTATTTACAAGTGACCTATCCATTGTTTAGACACATCTTTCTACATCTTTCGCTAGTGCTGTAGCATCTCTAAGAGACTGAGTGCTTTTTTTCCAGCTGTGTGAAAGATGCGTTCGTAAATTAGCTCTTTTCTTTCCTTAGACATTCTACGCTACCACAGCAGTGGCTTCTTCCATTCGAAACACCTGAGACCACAGGGCACTGTAAAATTACTTCAGTTATCTTTACTATGCATGGAAAACCGTCCGCATAGTTGAGAATATCAGCACACGACAGACGAACAATTGCGAATGGTCACAGCGAATATTCTATTTCTATTCTAATTCGAATATATATATATATATATATATATATATATATATATATATATATATATATATATAATATCATCATCTTTTAGAAAATCCGTGTGTGAAGTATCTAAGATGTGACTACTTACAACCACAACCGCTGTAACCAAAATTCTTTCACTCTCAAACAAGACAAACTCCAGTCAACATACTAACATTACTAGGTATAAATAAAAATGCCCACTATACCTGCACACACGGACACAAGCATGCGCATGCGCACACACAAACACACAGACAAATTATCAACCAAATCCTGCATAGACCAAGTAGAATTGTGATACGCAAACATATAATAATTATACAAATACTTGACAGGACAAAGAAATGAAAAAACAACACAATTTTCTTTTCTATATACTGGTTCCATGTAGCTTGGTAAATATGTGTGTATATGTGTGTGTGTACTGACTACTTGTGGTGGGATAGTGTGTATGTGCGTATGCGTGTGTATGCGTGTATAAGTACAAATAAGTTTACGAATTCCTCGTAGTAAGGAAATATACGCACGCATATATACACGCATGCTGACAGGAACACGCCAAAATAGAAACAGATCCAAGAGCACATAGAGGTCACTAAAACATTAAAAAGATTAAATGCCGATAACTACTCGCTGGACAAACCTTAATTGTTTTATGACCCTTCACGCAGAACTCTTCATTGACAATTCTAGAAAGAAATTTCGGATTGCCAACACACAAACAGAATGTCTCATATCGAGAATATTCCACATTGAACATGAAGAAAAAATTAATTATTTTTAATAATATGTAAAAATCTCCACTTTCACCTGAAGACAGTTTGCGAGACCAGACCAGAAACACGTGTCGTGAAATTATGTAAAACAAAGTATAATATTTTTTCTCAATAAATCCACATTACAACCAAAAACGTTTGCGGCACCCTCTTCTTTTTAA
>CAHIKZ030000558.1:1787500-1837500 GCA_903632075.3 Acanthosepion pharaonis | reverse complement strand
GTTATTAACGTTTAATTTTCTTTGAGCGTGCCAGTTGGCTGTTTCGCAGAAGAAAGACAAAAATAAACAAATTTGCAAAGATTCAGTCGTGTATATTTTTAAATAAAATTTTGTGATCTGCTGATCGTGATGGCCACTTCATCGCTCTCCTTGTACACATCTGGTCGAAAAAAAAAAAAAAAAAAAAAAAGGCGTTACTTTTGCCGCACCCCACATTTTACGATAAATTCTATCAAAAACTCTTTTATATTGAAAGCAAAAAGACAATGAATCTCATTCCCGACAGCCTTCAACGTGTTTGGAATAGAATTCATTTATCGCTGGCACATTTTGGCTCAACTTTCAGAGGCGCCATTAGTGTCATGGAACGTGATGAAGGAGAGATTGGAAATCCGTGTTTGAATTCAGTTACATTCGCTTACGCGCAAATACTCTTCTCGCCCCCCAGCTATGGGTTAAATAGTAAAACATCTAAGAGAAAGAAATTTAAAACATAAATTATTAAGGCAATATTCACGTTCAACGGAAGAAAGTTCCCGCACATCAATTGTAATTACAATTTCCTGAAAATTTCCATTTCGGTGAAAATTTACATGTTTATTCCGATAATAACAGTAAAAGTTGTGGAAATCTACCGTTTTGTAGTTGTCGACTTAAAAGTTCGAACTCATTCGCGTCTAGTCCGTCCGCCATGACTGCTGTTGTTTACATACGTTTGCCTCGAGCAATCATGCGCGGAAGCTTATATAGTCAATGGCCTTTTTACTGATCTTCCTATCGTATCAATTATGAAGACCAAAAGAAGTGTTTAGACATTTTTAAAAGTGAAGGTTTTATTGAATATTTAAAAAAAAAATTAAGTTATTTAGAAAAGCAATGGCAAGTGAAGCTTTTTATTGTGAAGCTTTTTATAGTGAATCTCTAATAATAATGTAATAATAATCATGTTTTTTAAAACCCAAAATTTAATAAAAAAAATTTGAACATTAAAATTGTTCTTGTTCTTGTTATTATTCCTTTCTAGCATTTTTTTTTTATTTGTAAATAATTATGATCTTTTAAAATTTCGCGCAAAGTTTGCACATTGCGTGCGCAATAATCAAGTGATGCTTCCGCGCATGATTCCTCAAGGCAAAGGTATATAAACGACTAGTAATGGCTGCCGTGATTTAACCGCGGCGCGAATGAGTCCGAACTTTTATTATCGATAACTCTTGAACGGTATATTTATACTATTATTTTCGAGATAAATATGTAAATTAAAGCCGAAATAGAAATTTTCAGGAAATTTTAATTACAATTGGTGTGCGAGGCTTGAATTGCAAATTTACCAATTATTCTTACAATCCGAAAATGTTTCGGCTTTAAATAACCGGCAAAGGGTTGATAAACCGTAAAAAATTATAACAATAATTGTTCAGTTTCGTATTCCTTACAATCAGATGTCACATTCCACAACTTACCATTCCAGACCTTATCCATTCTCCCTTATTCTGAATTTTATTCTTGTTTATCCCCCACTGTTTGTTTTTTTCTACACCAGAATAATTTCTAATCCAATGCGTCCTCAGATTCCTGGGCGCCTCGTTTTCCATTATAAGATTATTCATATTTAATAAGCGACCTTTGATCTTTCGTATTGGTTGTTAGAATCAAAAGTTAAAGCCCTCCCAATGGGGTCATAAGTTTATCAATTCCTGCTTTTTTTAATTGTCATCTAGTAACTTTTTTTCATTGTTATATTTATGTAATAGTAATTATTGAAATCAAATTGCTTTATCGATTGCAATCAAATGAAAAAAAAATCTTTATTTCAATGAGCCAGGAAAATTTCATTTGATGTAATACCCATTCCCCACCCGGCTCGGTTACGATTCACCACTTTAGATTTGCAATTCCTCCTCTGGGAGTCTAATTTCGTCCAGTTTGAGAATCCCAGAATTGGACGATTGGCTGATGCAAGCAAAAAAGATTCATATTCCATTTGTATTGCTTTTTCGCAATGTTTGATGAAAAATTAATCAAAATCCAATCTAAATAAAGGAGGGAAATGGAGGCAACAGAGATCTGCTTCTACAGTTGGATGCTGAGAATACAATACAGCGGAGCATGTAAGATAATAGGAAATTTCAATGAATATGGAAACAAAAAGGACAAATAAAACTAAAACCAGAAACCCTGTTAAGAATTCCAAGCCATTATCCAATATTCCACCCGCATATCCAAGCTTAGGGTACCTATTAATCCCAAGAAGTCACCCATCAAGATACTGACTAGCATAATAGACGTTGCTTAATTTCGATGATCGTAGGAGAATCAATGTTTCAACGGGATGCTGTCGCAAGCTTAGCAGCAGAAGAGCTACAAAGGAAAGGAAAACATGGATAGCGGCAATATATATATATATATATATATATATATATATATATATATATATATATATATATATGCCGACCGCGAATCGCTGTATATGTGGTTTTTTCTTGGACAAGATAGCCTGACGGACCGAAAAAACTCTCAGGCCATTTTGACTTACCTTCTCCTAGAACCCAGGCTGTCCTACTATTTACCCATAGCTGGGGGAAGAAGAAAAGGATTCTTCCGTATACACATATATATATATATATATATATATATATATATATATATATATATATATAGTATTAAGGTGTGCTATATTTATGGGATAAAGTACTCAGTATCAGAGATAGAGCGTATGTAAATATAAGTATTAAAATGAACATTGAAGTCAACACTTAGAGGCGACAGGCTGTTTCATGCTAGACGCAATCGTCAGGTGGCCTGACGATTGCATTTAGCATGAAACAGCTTGTCGCCTCTAAGTGTTGACTTCAATGTTCACTTTTATATATATATATATATATATATATATACCTCATGTGTAGCCTATTTCAAACATGCCTCTTCAACACTGGAATGAATTCGTCTCGGAATCAGGGATGTCGAATTTAATTTAGATAGCAGTCGAGAAAAGATACAAACCTACCCAAAATGACGCCTCATCTAGATAAAGAGCCTGATTAGATGGTAAGGAGATAGCGTAACGTATCTCTCGAAAGGGTAAGAGTCGCTGGAATCGACCCAATATTTACTTTATAATCCTAAGTTGGGGTTATATGAAGAGTGAGCTGTTGAATTGAAACTAAAAGAGAGGCTGAAATGTGAGTTTATTTATGACCAAAGACTTTAAATATATATAAAGAAATGTAGGAATACCAAATTATACCAACAACAAATATGATTTAATAGGATTAACAATAAATTTTATTTAGAAAATTAATATAAAGAAAAAAATGGAATTAAGGGTTTTATACTCTTAAGTAATGGGGGATTTAACGATAAAACAATTTAAATTTTGAATAAATTATCCATTTATCACATTAAGGATCAGTTAAATTATTAGGAAGAGAGCTATATCCGATGGTTCTTTAAAAGAAAAAATATTAAAGTAAAAAGTTAATCAAAGTAGGGTGTTGCGTCAATTAAGGGACTGTTATAAGAGAGGATTAACATGGAGAATAGTGGAAGATTATAGAAGTTAATTATCGTTATATATTTAATATTAGGGGTTTTGGGGTGTTAGTAAGTAATAAAGTAAGATCTTATGTTCTTATATAAGTTTAAACCTATTCTACGTCTACATTTTAACACAAGTTCGTTCCTTTGATTTAACAGTTTGCATTGATTATTGTATTTTATTATTGTAATATTTTTCCTCTAAACATAGACTGAAGATTTCTCTAAAATTATTACGAGTATGAGCGAAACCTACAAGTTTCCAATCACTGAGGGTTCAGACCTTTTTCCTTCAATTCCCAAAATTTATTTGAAAAGGCTGTTTGGTATTTTAATTTAGGATTGGTAAATTAGTACCTCTCTGTTTTTATTCTCCCGCGGAAATTCCAAGGTAAACATTATAAGTTGGCATATTTTCTTTAGGGGCAATGGTTGCCTGGTATGTTACCCTAGTCGATTTGCGTTTGATGTCGGCTGGGCAGTTTTCTCTATTTCTACAATTAGAGGGCGGAGGCTTCCATGCTAGTTTTAGTGTTTTTCTCATAGAATTTACTTAAGATATAATTATTATGGGAGTTTATAATTTGGTACACGTTATTACTGCAGGAGTAGCTAATTTTGATTGATTTCCTGTTGAAGATCAAGGGTTGTTTTTGTGGAAATGTTTATTTATTAATTTTAAAAAGTTCTGTTTGATATTCATATTTGACGGCTCGCAGAAAGGGGTTTTGAACCAAATGATTTTTCTTTTTCTGTTTCTATGCCTACATCCTACTTTAGATGTTTCGATGTTATCTATAGGGGTTAAATAAGATTTTTTATTTTTGAAACCACATTTGTGGAGAGCATTTTCATACAATTCTTTAATCTTATTAAAGATTTTTTTTCTTTGGGCGATAATTTACTAATTCTAGTTCAAACTTTAGTGGGTATTTATCTCACAATGGAATTACGGTGGTTAGAACTAACATTAATAATAATTTGAAATGACCTGGTTTGTCCTGCTTAAAAACAACAAACCGTATCGGTCAATATAAAATAAAACCCAATATAAATAACTCGAAATTATAGAATAAATTCTCGGCAGGCTGTACCGACTACTACCAACCACTAATCCCTTAGCCCTTTCCTTGCTCAACCATTCTTTCTTATTTCCTCCCCACTACGAATCTAATGTCTCTGTCCGGTGTATTTTATCCATCTACAGGAGATTTCGATCTGAAGAGCTGAAGACCTCGGTGTTCACGAAATAAATTATAATCGGAATGGATAATTAAAATCTCCGTCTTCTTATTATCATTATATATATATATATATATATATATATATATATATATATACAGTGTGCAGCTGGTATTTGAGGACATCAGATTTAAGATTAATACTGCTTCCCACTAACTTCAATGCTATTTTTTTTTTCAGAAATCAAGAATGGCAAATCCTATGATAACAAATGAAATGAAAAGGCATGCTCTGATTGTGGCATTAAAGGCTGATCATAGCGATATGAATATTGAACGTTTCCTCAGAGTTGCAGGATCGTTTGTCCACAAGATACGAAAAGAGAAGACATTGACAGTTCCCTAATGTCTGTATCAAAACGTAAAATGCATTCTGCACGTTCTGATAAAGTGAGAACATCCGAATTTATTCAGGAAGTCATGCAGACAATTGATGAAAACCGAGGTCAATCAATGAGGTCAGCTGCCAAAAAAGCTGCATGTGTCTGAAAAAAAAAATTAAAGAAGTCATATATGAAGACATTCGATACGTGATGAAAAGAGGTCTGAAAAAAACGAAAGGATAATAAAAGTCTTCTTACACACACACACACACAAACACACACACACACACACCTCTTACTTGCTGTTGTTCCCAGATTTACCATGACCCAGGGTGGTAGCACCTATTAGGGTCCCAGATATGGGTAAATAATGAACCCATAAACTGAGGTAAAAACACTATGAAAGCATATGAATACAATTTATAGCAAAAATACCAGCAATACATTATTGAAAAAAATATTACCGACAATATAGTTTACATATTCTTTTCATACGATCCTATCCTAAATTTCTTGTCGGCATTAAATAATCCATTGAGGTATTGATATGCCGTAAAACAAAATAAACCAAAGCCAAACCAATCTTCCTGATTTCTTTTATCAGATATTCAATAATAATAATAATGATAATAATAGATTGGTGAATAATTATCAGGCGTTTTTGTAGGCGAGTTATTTGTTAATGAAAATTGCTGTTTTGTTTACTCTTTTTAATAAAAATATTATTTTATTTTCGGGTTATAAAAATGCGTGTCGTTAATCATACGTTCTAGAATAATCATTTAAAAATGTTATTGCTGAATTGTTATGTTTCTTTCTTCATAATAAATATTATTTAAAAACGCCTGATAATTATGCACCAACCCAATAATAATAATATTAAACAAGTTTAAAATGAAGTTTCAAATGTGTGCAGAAATACAAGTAAAGTACAATACACAATACAACGACTGAAGCTGCATACTTAAAAAAGAAAGCAAAGACAAATGCAACCGACCAAATACAGAAACAATTGCAAGATAAACGGCTTCATGGACAATACTCTGCCCCTACCAAACAAGCTGATGTCGACAAACCTCGTACATACGCATAATCGCCTAAGCGTGCATCACGCATAGCTACCCAAATTCCAATTCAGACCCATTAGACATTACACCACCCACACATCAAAGCTTACAGAAGCTGGTATTCTCAAGAAGTCACCCATTTAGGTACTGACCAGGCTTGACGTTGCTTAACTTCAGTGATCATGCGGGAACCAGTTGCAATGTGATGTGGCTGTAATTTGGCTGTAAATGTCATTATGTCCTATAGATACTGGACGCAACAAGTAGTACGGCGTCTCTGTTGCTTTAAGTCTTACCTTCATCCGTGAGAAGATTTTCTAACATTCACTGTCATAGTGGAATCAAGATATTACTTAGCAATTCTCTGTATTAACTTTCAAAAATTGCGAAATGAATATAGCTTCCACTAGAATTCGAACTCTCTTCCCCAATTTCGTTTTCATAAACATAATATTAGTTTGCACTTGACGTTCAAGAAATACACACAAATCCGTTCATATAAGCACGCACTTAGCCACCCGGCAGAGGCACACCTTTTCTCATTCTCTTTTAAGTCAATCCTCTTCATTGCAGATGTTCGTATCATATGATCAGTGCACCACCTGGTGTTCGAAAATAGAACTACAGTCAGGATCGTTCATATAACTTCTTTTTTTTTTTTTTTCGCGTTGTTTAAAGTATTTTGCTAAAATGATGGCACGGCACTGCCAGCCTCCGTCGATTTAGTGGAGATTTCATTTTTGATTTCCTTCCTTTGGATATTTCCCTCTTCGTTTCTTTTCTTTTCTCGTTCGATCTTTTGCAAAAGATATGGGAACGAAGATTAGATGTCTTTTTTGGAATCGAGTTACTGTCAGATTAATCCAATAATTTCAACAGCTTTCAGAGTGATAGCACCGAGGAAGGAAACAATCAACTCTTGTAAGTATTTAAATCAAAAACAGGCACGACTCACATTCTCATACTCTCTCTCTCTCCCTCTTTCGATATATATATATATATATATATATATATATATATATATATATATATATATATATTTCAAGAGGATAGAATCCGGGTAGAACACGATGTCCAGAACAGAGTAAGAATATAATAAAAAAGGATCAAACACGAATATTCCATGGTTGTAATTTATTACATTAGAATCGTAATCACGATCCAAACCATCATACCTTAAAATTCTTTTTTGGAATTTGTAGGCCTGATCATTTGGATCGTGATTACGATTCTAATGCAATAAATTAGAACCATGGAATATCAATTTATATATATATATATATATATATATATATATATATATATATATATATATATATATATATATATATATATATATATATAACAGTTGGTTGGTTTTTGTAGCGTCATATCAACATCTATGGGCTATTTAATACTGAAATGTAAATATTTTGAACGCAGTTGTATTCTTTAAATTACAGATTAAATTTATTGTTGGTAAATCTAATATAAATAAGTACTGCAGGGAATTTTCCTATCTATATGACGTTGGGATTTTTACAATAAAGAGATATTGCTTAGTTTTTTTAATTTATAAAAGTATTGCAGTTATTTAAATAAAAATATATTTTAAAATTTTCAGTGTTTTTAGGGGGGTGTGCGTCACTATTAGCCTAGTGCAGAGACCCTAACAGGTGCAACAACCGAAAGTCAGGATGGACCTGGAAACAACATCAATTAAGAGTTGGTTCGACGTTCCTCAAAAGTTTCAATGTCCGCCATCATTGGCCTTGTTGTCGGATGTAGTTTATCGTCACACCCAGGAATATATATATATATATATATATATATATATATATATATATATATATAATACATACACGTGTACCTATGTTTTTTGTGTATGAATAAAGTTTCGCTGGATTACCAGATTATTATGTATAAATTTGACAATTGTTTATTTGTTGACCGCGTATGCACATCAGCACGCACGTATACACTTGCCCTTTGATTTATCTATCTTATAACTACATATATATATATATATATATATATATATATATATATATATATATATATATATATATATATATATATAACTATATATATATATATATCTTATAATTACATATATATATATATATATCTTATAACTACATATATATATATATATATATATATATATATATATATATATATATCTATAACTACACACACACACACATATATATATATATATATATAGGAATGTTCATTAACTATCTTGTACATACATATTTGTGTGTGTGTTTATGTTAGTTTGTGCGTGTGCGACTGTTTATTATCTATCTTATTCATATATATATATATATATATATATATATATATATATATATATATATATATATCGGACAGTTCATTATATAGCTATCTATCTTGTTCAGCTATACATATCTATCTGTATATATATACTTATATATGGGTTTGTTCATTATGTATCAACGACTGTTCATTATCTATCTATCTATCTATCTATCTATCTTTCATGGATGCTCATTGAAATATACTAATCCCAGTCTTTTTTTCGAAATCAGATCTTGTTCTAGTTCATATGGCTTAGATGAAGTCAAGCTACATTCATTCACTTTGAAGTATGTCAATATCGTATGTCAGTAAATATAAATTTCTATATCACTATATCCGTCAGGCATGAAATGGAAAAATAAATGTAGGTATAAGCCTAAGAAAAATAATGATTACACTCGTGTAATGAAAACTTGGCCATTTTCTTTTTTCTAATCTAAAACGAGGAGGTGCTGAAAAACTTTTGCTCCAAACAACATTTAAAATTTTACCATGAGTATTTGGGGGATGACATACTTAGTTGGACTTCAAAATTAAATGACCCGTAACCCTATAGAGTTCTTCCGGTACCACATGTAATGTAGCCGTAACAGCAGTGGCCTGTCTACAGCACGGTAGCCTGACAGAGATTAACCATATCCAGACTGGTTTTATTATATATATATATATATATATATATATATATATATAAGAAAAGGCTAAAATGCTAACTAAACTCGCAACCCGTGTTTCGACCATACGGTCTCCTCAGGCAAGTGGAAGGATGTACAAGCCAAAGAAAATTACTCCAATATACCAGAATACCGGAAGTGATAGGATTAAAGTATGAAGATGGATCAAGGCGAGAGCGAGAAAAAAAAATGTAAGTGACGAAAAGAAAGGAAAATTATTTTATTTCGCTCATCCAGGTTCATAGGTATCTAAAAATTATTTACTTAAATACCTGCAACCTGACAATCTCAGTTCTCTCATTTCGTAAGACACCTTTATTAAGATATGTAGCAATGACAAATTTCTCTTCGTGTCACAGCCGGCGATACTTACCACGAATTCTGCCAGTTTTTACCCTCCTTAGCATGTTCCTCTTTACACAAGCACTTCTGCCATACGTCTCTCTGTATTTCCAGACACGATCGGCAAACTTGGTGGTACTTGTATGGCTCTTCACCTTAAATGACGAAGAATGATTGTAAAAGAGCCCTCAGTACATCTAATGTATATTTTCTTGAAACTATTATTATCACTGACCTCAGCAATGCAAATAATGCCTTCTGTGCAGACACTCAGCATTCACGCGTGCACACACATTATCAAACAAATCCTATATTCACCAAATAGGATTACAATACACGAACACAAAAGAATTATACACACGAATGATATCTGGCAAAACAAATATGTGTGAGGCCTACTTAACCAATAACAAGCAAGCAACATAGAAATAAAAAAAATACCTGAATTTTCTTTCCTCTTCCCTATTTAATCTGTGATGAAGCTTTACTAAAAGCGAAACAATTCAAATTCACAAACGTTTCCTATCTGTCCGTTATGTTATCCTGTATATATATATATATATATATATATATATATATATATATATATATATATATATATATATATATATATATATTTGTGTGTGTGTGTGTTTGTGTGTGTGGCAAATATATAGAAAAATAGGAAAGAACACGTTAGGGAAATAATCCGAAGTTCTTTAGTATTTTTTGTTTTTATTTTAAAACTGTGGTCAATGCAAAAAGTAGAGCCTAAATTATAATTACATTTATTTTATAGCGAAGGAATCATACTTTTGAAAGATAATTATAATATATATATATATATATATATATATATATATATATATATATATATATATATATATGATTAATATATAGTTTTAAGGTAATTTTACAGCGGGTTTCACCATTTACAAGAACCGGGAGCCACTCGAGGTAGAGGGTTACGTCTGGAGGTCATTTATGTGTATAGAAGTAGAGTATAACGGTTAACCCTTGACTTGAATAGCTTAAGATTGCAATGATCGGGGAAATATCCTGTTGGAGGTCGGTCCAAAAGGGCAGAAGTCGGTTCGAGGGAAGAGTTGCTCGAGTGAACTTACTTCTTACCGATGAGATGCACAGGCAATGTGGGTGTCATGGCGTATTCTTGATGTGAAGATTTGCCTTGGCGGGTCCAGGGAATCTAGTCCGTCCGTGGAAGTAGCGATAGAGCAGTGAGAAGCTTGCCCTATCCTGCTTGTGGGAGAGATGTTGAAGGATTGGGGAATAGTTCGTCACCCAGAAGGGCTCGGAGACGCTTTTGGGCTCTATCAAGGCTGACGATTGCGGTCTGGGCAGCTCTCGCCCAAATATGACAACAATACTCCATTTTTGGCCTGTTTTGACTCTTGTAGAAGTAGAGAAAAGCAAGAGGCGTCAAGTACGTACTGGAGCGTACAGAGAGCCGACCATTTTTTCCTACATCCTTGGCAATAGATTGTATGTACGAGTTCCACTTGAGGTCAGGTGTAAGTTTAAAACCCAACAGTCTTTCGAGGCAGCGTAGTTCTTCGAGAGAACCTCTGTTCATCTTGATTGGTAGTAGTTCCAGGTCAGATCGGTGATGATGAAATGTAACTAGACTGGTCTTCGTGACTTTGAAAGTAACCAACTAGTTTTTGCCACATTAGGTAGTTTATGATCAGTCAGAGGGTTCAGTCGCCAATCTCTGACCATATTTATGTGTTAAAGTGCTCGATATCAAGGACAGAGCATATGTAAATATAAAAGTGGACATTGAAGTCAACACCCAGTGGGGACTCCCTGTTTCATGCTAAACGCAATCGCCAGGCCATGACGGGGAACGATTGAGATGTTATGACAGTTTTTATGTCTTTTTTCAATGTGTATACCATGTTTGTACGTCCAATGTCGATGGATGTTATATTTCCATTTCCAATTAATGACAAAACGATTTCAATAATATCCAAATCTCCGGTAATAATATCACGTTCTTTGATTTTGTTTTTTTTTTGGCGAGGGTGGTGGGGTGGAGGAAATATTTATCAATATTCAAAACCAATAATTTCTGCTTTTCTTTTTGCGATCATGGATGGCCGATAAGAAGTTTTATGAAAGTTTGTTGAAGAAATCCGACTGGTTTTAAGTCGAAACAACTCAGATGGTATTGATTAGCGTATAGCAATTGGTTTTATTCGTTTCTTTTAATTACATGATAAATACAAAGTGGAAAGTGAATGGGTAATACGAGGTTATATCATCTGAAAATGTTTACTCCTTATTTTCTTTAAGCATCGGTTCGTGTATGTGTCTAGTTAAGAATAATTCTGTTAAACAAATTTGATGTATTTCGACCGGAAAGGTGCGTCTGTTTAATTTTTTATAGTATTTTTTTTTTGTAAAAATAAATAAATAAAAAAATACATAACAAAAAGACAACAATCTTAGATCACAGATATTTTACATAGATAAATCTTGTAATGTTTGAGTAGTATTTGTGAGTATAATATTTTCCATTTCATTGGCTACCAGGAATCCCTTCAATGAGTCTATCGGAAACTTTTCTAATTAATTTGAGGACTCCAACTACAACTAGAATTATTGGTGTCCTCATGTGCCACATTATTTAGATTTCCACTTTAAGATCCTTGTATTTTGATAATTTCGTTTTTGAAGATCTTCAAAGTTGCATTACAATCTGAATGGACTGCTACGTCAATAAGAAAGCACATTCTGTGCTTGTGGTCTTTGATTACGATGTCTCGTCGATTAGCCTTCTGTCTGTTTATTGTAAAGTCCCATGAATTTGATACAGTTCCAATGTCTGTAACCGGTCCTGGGTGATGTTCATACCAGTCTCTTGATGTTTTTTCCCCGTAAAAGTGGCCTCTTTTTTAGTGCAGGTATTAGCCCACTCTATCATGCCGAGTTTTATATTCATTGGTGCTAACACTGTACCAGCTAATACAAGATGGCCAATTTATCACAGAATCTGCATCTGGGGTCAACACAATTTTTCAGTATGTCTGCTTGGTAATTTCTTGTGAGCAAGTATCGGTCCTGTGTAGCAAGAATAAAACCTTCTGCATTACCTAACCACTGATGCTTACGGCCTTTGTTTGGTACGAGCAGGGTATTCACCATGAAGAGGCTTAACTAGCCATCGTTTCTCCATCTGGTACATTGCATTTGCTTTCTTTTTAAGATTCCAAACCGTTGCAGTAGATGTATTATGGTTTATTTGCTTTTCTTCAACCACTTGAAAATCCCTTTTGAATGTGTCGACTTCCTTTATTAATGAATAAAGTTTCATAATTCTTTTATGTTCTTTATACAGATCATTATCTAGTCTTCTGTAGTTTGCATGTATTATTGAAGACCGTTTGTTGTTGTTTTGTAAGATAGTTCTAGTTGAACTAATCCTCTGCCTCTTTGTGATGTACGACAGATGGTAGATTTATAAATATTAAAAATGGATTCTGACGAAAAAATAATTTCTGTTACGACACAGTGAACCAACTTTGCAGTAGATGTAGCAATGGATTCAATATAATCGGTCAAAGGAAAACGTCAGGCTAAGCTGCTGTATAAAAATAAATAAAAAGAGAAAACGATTTATAAATTTGCGCAAGAAAACCAATATGTAACAGAACTGAAACCATGGAGGTGTGTTAAGAAGACATTCTTGAAGAAACCAAAGGAAGGATCAGTGCAGTTCCAGAACAGTCTCTAAGAACACACTTCCAATTTCATTATTGATGGAACAGCGGATTTAATCTCATGCAGGATGTGCAGTAAAGATACTGAAAGTGTGTTAGACATTTTCAGTAGCTTCAGTTGGTACAAAAATACTACTGACGACGCCATGATCTTTATTGCCATTTCTTTAATCCTTCCCACTAAATTCTTAATCTCTTTCACTACCTATAACCATCCTGTGTTCTAGTGGCATTATCGTCTTGCTTGATGTGAAACGATTAATTAAATTATCTCTACAAGACATATGATTATTATTATTTTATTCACGTATTAGTATTGTATAGACATTTAAAAAATACCGTATCTTACCATGAAATATATTTAAAGCATGTTGCTTCTTTGGCGCAATTATATCTTCCAAAATTTGGAATTTCTTCTTTCGGCGAGTGATACATAGTATTTTGATATTAAATTTTGGCAATTTGTTTCATGTCAATATTCAAAACGAAACTCCTGTCTTTTAATCATCTTTGCGAAATTTTTTTCCCGCCCCTCAGCATAAACTGATGCTAGCCTCCATGAGAAACCATGAGAGGGAATCATGTGTTGACTTCTGGTAAAATGTCGTGGGAAGGCTTTCGATTTTCTTAACACCACATGAGACGGTTTCTGAACGCGTGTACAAAATATTCGATATGCGTATAAAAGCACATTTTCCGATGAAGTCGAGCACTTTGAAATCGTTTTAAATATGACGTCGCTTAAAGGATACGCCTCTATTTTAATAAAGTTTAAACGTCGGTTTCCCAAAGATTCCTAGCATAGTCGACGTAGTCTTTCTCACCATACTGACAACAATTCTTCTTAATTACTGTGAGAGTGTAAAGGTCTAAAAGAAAAATAGTACAAAACGATAAATACTGGACAGATTATTTCTAAATTTCATCCCGTTGTACAGTTAATTGAAAATTGGAAAAAAATATATTACAAAACTAAAGACAAACCTTGTCAGTTGAATAAAATAAAGCGATTTTTAATACTGTGGAGAAATTGTTCTGAACAGTGAGGGCAACCGGTGCGCACTTTAATTCACTAGAGAGGTTGATCCTGAAATGGAACGCTGTTTTTTTCTTCTGATTACCTCGATAATCTCTTGTTATCCGATTCACGGAGCATCAATTTGGTAAGAGTTGCAGACTCAGCCTGTTCTTAAATTCCTAAACTAAACTAATTCCAATTAATTCAGTCAAATAAAAAAAACCAACAACAACATAACTATTAATTAAAATCATCAATTAAAAAGACTTGTTGACCTACTGACTGTTCAATAATTATCCGTCAGCTAATCAGGCAGACCATTAATAGTGAGTTCGATTTCAAGTTGGCGAATGGTTTACTGTCACGGCTACATCTACAGTGAACGTTTTGATTTTACAATCGGCTAAAAAACAAAAAAAACAAAAAAAAAATAAAGATGTAGAAAAACAAAACAAAGGTAATGACTGACAAACAATGTCTTCATGAACTTGATTGCATAACTATAAATATTTCTCCTCGTTTTTTTTTAATTTTTTTTATTTTTATTAAATAACTACTGTAGAAAAATTGACTATTGTTCAAGCGGGAAGGAGCAGTGTACTTATTAAATAAAATCTGTGTTATTATTTTTACTAGCCTTTTATATTTACAGTGGTCATATGATCAGTTACCATGTGATCCCAGAATTTGTATAAAATGAAAGGAAATCTCTCTCTATTTTAAAAAAAAGATACCTTCCATGTTATCAAGTTATCAGACGTCGCGGAACACGGCAATCTATTTCGCAACTTAAAGAAGGGTATATTGCTTTTTTTTCTCGACCTGAACAGTCTCTGTTCATTTAGAGGATCGGAGTCATGCAAGTTGGCTTCTACTGTGTGCCGTGTCCTTTCCAGGTGAGGCGATCGTGGCTCTCCACAATTTCCTATCCTTTGTAGCTCTTAGTACAATTTGCCTTTTTGCTACCCACTCCTAGTCTCAGTTCTGACAACCATTTAAACATGGTTGGTCTTCTTCTATGTGCTGTGCCCAATCCGAACATGGGTGGTCATGGCTCTCCACAATTTCCTATCCTTTGTAGATCTTAGAAAATTTTGCTTTTTGCTATCTCTACTAATCCCCGTTCTGCCTACCATTTAAACAGGGTCGGTCTTCTTCTATGTGCTGTGTCCAATCCGAACGTGGGTGGTTATGGCTCTCCACAATTTCCTATCCTTTGTAGATTTTAGAAAATTTTGCTTTTTGCTATCTCTACTAATCCCCGTTCTGCCAACCATTTAAACAGGGTCAATCTTCTTCTTCTTCTTCTCCTTCTTCTTCTTCTTTATTCTGTATCCAATCCGAACGTGGACAATCATGGATCTCCACAATTTCCTCTCCTTTGTAGGTCTTAGTACAGTTTGTATTTTGCTATCTCTCCTAATCCCTGTTCTTCCAAACGTTTACGCAGGCACATTAAGTAGGTTATGCCCTGATTTTCTCTGCTCCTCTTACCTTCAATATATTTTGTCAGTGTTTCATTTTCTAAATCCTCTTTCCTCATTAGGTGCCATAGAAAATTCTTTTTTATGTTAAGTATAAGTGTCTATTTCCTTTCCACTTTGTTTATAAAACTTCCTCGTTGAGCAGATGTTCAGTCAATGGTATTCTCAGTATCCTTCAGTAGAATCACATATCTTTTGGCACAGGTGTTTTCTACCTCGTTGATGAGATTGTCCAGCATTCACTGCCATCTATGAGAACTGATATTACATAAGTACCCTTCTTTTTAGGAGTATGGCCACATCACACTGAAACACTGGTCCTGTACGATCAGCGAAGTTAAGCAACATCGAGCCTGGCCTGTATGTAGATCGCTTAGGAATACCAGGGACTGTAAGTGGGTGGAATGGAAAATGTCTCGAGATGGTTAACTGCAGAGCCGGGTTCATTATATTCACTTACGCTAAAATACCCATAGGAATGGTATGAATTTACCACTTCCCCTCCCCAGCTGTGGGTTAATTAGTAAGTCTTGTATCATTAAATCATTATTTTCTTTAAAAACAAATAATCTTATAATCTAAAAATACCTGGCTTTAAATAATCTTCAAGGGCTTGATAAATCGTAGAATATGCTTTAATCCAGCGGTCGCCAAACTTTTGAACTTCATAATTATTAGGCTTATGTTATTAAGCTTATCAGACGTTATAAAAAGAATTTACATAAAATAAATAGACAAGCCCTGTCTATATTATTTAATGAAACATGTATATATATATATATATATATATATATATATATATATATATATATATACATCCATCCGTAATACGTTTTGTTACTCGTCATTTTTTTAATCTGAAGCTTCATAAAAATTGAAATAATTTTTCTGTGGACAATCAAAAATTTTTCTGGACCACCAGGGTCAATCAAAAATTTTCCATACACCGACCACCAGTGGTCCATAGAATATCAGGTCCATAGACCATCAGTGGTCCATAGAATATCAGTGATCCATACACCATCAGTGGTCCATAGACCACCAGTGGTCCATAGAATATCAGTGATCCATACACCATCAGTGGTCCATAGACCATCAATGGTCCATAGACCATCAGTGATCCATAGAATCATCCATAGACCATCCATGATCCATACCCATCATCAGTGGTCCAATAGACCACCAGTGGTCCAGACCACCATGGTCCATAGAATATCAGTGATCCATAAACCATCAGTGGTCCATAGACCATCAGATCCATCACCATCAGTGGTCCATAGACAATCAATGGTCCATGTACCATCAGTGATCCACACCATCAGTGGTCCATAGACCACCAGTGGTCCATAGAATATAAAGATCAACACCATCAGTGGTCCATAGACCATCAATGGTCCAAACCATCATGATCCATACACCATCAGACTCTGGTCCATTTCAGTGGTCCATATCAATTTCCATTTCCATACACCATCAGTGGTTTATCGTCCATAAACCATCAGTGGTCCATAGACCATCAATGGTCCATAGACCATCAGTGGTCCATAGACCATCAGTGGTCCATGTACCACCAGTGGACCACCAGTTGGCGGGATGATTTACATTGACTCTGTATTTAGCGATGATTCATTTTATCCTTTCTCAGATGGGATGATGATGTTTAAATTGATGTTTAACATGCAGTTTCTCACCTGTACAGCTGAGTCCACTCATTTTTTTCCATAGTAAAAATAACAACTAAACTGGTACAATTCAAAAAAAAAAAAAAATGTTTCTCGAAATAAATTCTCCGGAGATCTAAATAACAGATTGCCAATTCCTGGCACGAACCCAGGGCAGCCATTTTAAGAAGAGGGTTATTGGCATTTGAGAAAGTGGTGCAGCGTCCCTGCTCATTGAATTCTCAAGTAACGGAACTGATTCGGCCCAAGTTAATGCAAGTAAAAGGATTGAGAAAAAGAGAAGCAAAAGCGAAACGGGCTATATTTAGTTGATTCGTTTTTAGGCGGGACTTGTATGTATCGTTGGAGAAAAAGTAGTTGTAAATCAATTCAAAATGGATAATCGAAGAAGCAAGTGATAATGAAACATTCGACCGGTGGGTGCAGGTTGGGGCGAATCAAAATGGTTCAGTGATGAAATTAAGAAAGACAGAAAAAGGTGAAGGATAAAGAGAAGTGAAGGAGAAAAGAGAAAAAAAACTGGTAAAATGAAGAAGAAGAAGAATGAAGAAGAAGAAGAAGGAAGTCATCGACATGATGATCACAATGGTAGCTGAAAGAAAATAAAAATAATTTTAGACATATGAGAGGAAGAAGAAGAAGAAGAAGAAGAAGAAGTGATAGACATGATGGTCACAATGGCAGCTGGAAGAAAATAAAAATAATTTTTAAAATATAATATGAGATTAAGAGGAAGAAGAGGAGAAGGGGGGATAAGAAGAAGAAGAAGAAGAAGAAGAAGAAGAAGAAGAAGAAGAAGAAGAAGAAGAAAACATCAATGATAGTAACAAAACATCGGCTGTCGGTAGAAAATAAAAAAAGAAATAAAAATAAAAGGTGAAAGATGGATGCTGTATTACTACTACTACAACTACTACTATTACTACTACTACTACTACTACTACTAATAATAATAATAATAATAATAATAATAAGAAGAAGAAGAAGAAGAAGGTGGTTACAAAATCAAATATAGCAAATATTTTTTACAGAAAACGAAATTTTAATGAAAATATTTTAAAAAATCATTAAAAAATGAAAAAACAAAAAACAAAAAAGAATCAAATAAAAAATAACGGAATATCTACAAAATTCAAGTGGGTGTTTAAAATTAGAATTAATTTACAACAAAAATCGGAATAAGTACGGAGAAATGATTAAAGTCCAACAAGCAATAGAAAAAAAAAACAATTTTAAAAATTGATAATCGGAAAGCAATCAACTAAAAATATTAATTGATTATCAATTATTGATCTGCTGTCCTTCGATTAGATTTTGAATGCTTTTTTTTTTGTTTTAGTGAGGCTTTCCTTTCATAAAGAATCACCTTGATTCGTCCATAAATTTCAGCACACCTGAAACATAAAAGAAAAAAAAAACATGGCGTAAATGTAAAATGACATTTTTCGGATTGAATGATCCAGAAAATACCTCATTTCTGATTTTTAACAAAAATCCCGGAAATGCCACTTCCCAAAAAAGTGCTACTGGATATAGTTCTATCTATTTTAAAATGGGGAGCTACTTTTCAATCCCCATATATATATATATATATATATGTATACTTTCACTTTAACACTTTGAGCCCTGCCTTTCTGAACAATTTTAACCCCACTGCTTGAGCTCCTGTGTCAAAATTTGCAAATAACTGGTACGTAATGTAGATATGAAAATAGTTACAAGTGTTTACATTCCGTGCAAGCGGTGGCTGGGCAGTAAACCATTTTTTTTCGACCACTGTTCAACCGGTGACTGGGCATTACGTGATTTTTCTCTAGCACTGGTAAAGCGGTGGTCAGGGCTCAAATCATCACATGACAGATTCAAGTTAAGCGAGAGAGAGTGGAAGGTAGAGAACCGACTGACCAATTTGTGTGCATGGATAGTAGAACAAGCGAAGGATTGGTAAAGAGAAAAAAAAAACATCACTAAGACTTACAAAGGCCATGAAGGTGTGGAGAGTTATGATCAACAACACCCAGGAAGAGTCACCGTAAATAAAAGAAGACGTATTGATCTACTTACGTATATGTGCATGTTGATATTAACTAATAACACACACACACACACACACACACACACACATATATATATATATATATATATATATATATATATATATATATATATATAGGGAGAGGTACGTGGAGTAATGAGGAATCGGATCCATTACATTCACTTCCGTGCTAATACCCATGGGAAAGGTATGAATCCTTTTCTTCTCCCGCCAGCTATACGTAAATAGATGAACAGACTGGGTTCTATAACCTTAGGTGGCAGAAGAAGCTACCTTACCCAAGATATAAAAATATATATATATATATATATATATATATATATATATGTGTGTGTGTCTGTATATATATATATATATATATATATATATATATATATATATATATATATATATATATATATATATATATATATATATATATATATATATAAGGAGAGATACGTGGAGTAATGGATATCGACTCGGATTGAGGAATCGGATCCATTACATTCACTTCCGTGCTAATACCCATGGGAAATGTATGAATCCTTTTCTTCTTCCGCTAGCTATAGGTAAATAGCTGAACAGACTGGGTTCTATAACCTTGGGTGGCAGAAGAAAGAAAAACTCTGAATTCTAAACCAACCTGGAGAGATTTGGGCTCCGTCAGACTACCTTACCCAAGAAACACCATTTCTACAGGTCACGGGATAAAAAGATATATATATATATATATATATATATATATATATGTGTGTGTGTGTGTGTGTGTGTGTGTGTGTATTTGGGCAACGCTCATGTTTCATCAAAGATGACTGTCAAGTTACTGCGATTAACACTTATTCAATTTGTCTTGTATTCATATGAGTATTTTCATTTCTGGACATACATTGTGTGAAAAACTGCCCAAATGTTCTATATATACTTGCACTTTCTGCTATTCTAAAAGAAAAAAAAAACAATAACACTCAATAATATCAACAATGAACACGGCCACGTCATGCTGACGGTGTTTGGAATACCTACCAACATAAGATATGCTGAAGTCACAAAAAATTAAACTTCAGGAACTCCTACAAAAGTTACTAAAGTGGGAATAAGAACTAACTACCAATTGTAAGAAGGCGGAACGTGTAGTTGTTAGCAAAAGGACAATCCAAAATGTGATGTATGAATTAGAAATGGCAAAATCAAGAATGTACGAAATTTTCAGTGTTCAATTTTAGGAAGTGATCGAACAGAGAACGGAAAAAATGACACCGGAATCCGAAGATGTAATGTAATAGCGAAAGATTACTTCCAAAAGCTATGCAATATATTAAGAAACGGAATATTTTTATATAAACAAAGATATAGAGCTGCATTGTTATGGTAGTATCAGTCCGCCTATATGGCCGTGAAGGCTTGACAATTTGCTTACAGATCAAGAAGCGACTTGAAGCAACAGAAATGTTTCTCCAGAAGGATGCTAAGAGTGCCACGGACTGGATGTTTCGTGTCATTTTTAAGGAAAGTGTAACCAAAAATCTCTTAGAATCAGAAAGTGAAAGTTAAAATTCTTATGACACATAATAAGGAAAAAAGGCTTGGAGAATCTAACACTCAGGGGACATATTGAAGACAAGAGGGACAGAAGGAGAGCAGAGAGTAACCTAACGAAATGGTGCAAACAGATATCATAACAGAGACATCTAGTATAAGGAGGTAAACTGGGTCCCGTAGTAATGTAGGCATTCAGCCTCCACGGCATCTTTAGACGAAAGGCTTTCTAGACTGATTTCGACGACCAGAGATGGATTTTCCTCTTCATGCCGTCTTCAACTGTGAGGAAATCGGCTCGGCATGAACGAATGCTTTTCAACCCAGATATTCGAAGGGGAAAATGGCCAGACGATCAACTGCACCGAGATCCTAGAATCACACACGTCATGGGACTGTTATTGTTGTTGTTGTTGATGATGGTGATAATGATGATGATGATAAAATATTTTACTTCATAATTATGCTTCAATTTTCTGTGCAATTGATTACGATAAATACCTCCGTTTATAACATATATTTCATGTTTCTAAATCTTTCATTCTTCTGCCACTTCAATTTTCATTTTAGCCGAAACACTTCTCTAATCTAGCATCAACGTTTTTTTAATGTCATTTTCAACAGTTCAATGTGAGGCTGGACAAAGGAAGTATGTTTTTCTATTTTAACTGCCATTTGTTATTCTCGCTTTAACCAGTAATTTGTTACTGTAAAATGAACTATCGTAACAACTACGGACGATAATGCGTATTTTTCCCATTTACATAAATACAGTAGTAAATACTGTATGTTGGTTTGCAGTTGTGCTGTTCAAACTCTCTGTCCCCGGCAGAGAGGATTCCCAGACGAGTCTATCAAAGGGTAGAGTCTCGTCTCGGGAAACAGCTACCTGGCCCCGTTTTATACCCGATCTACGGGGAATGCTTGGCCGAGCTTACGGGCTCGGATACCTCACATTAAATTTGGTCTTGTGTCACATCTGACCGCGTGGAGCGGTAGCAAGATATCCTGCAGTTGGAGATTCATCTCCATCTGTGCTGGTCAAACTCTCTGCTCACGGGCAGAGAGGATCCCCAGACGAGGCTGTCGAAGGTTAGAGCTACCCGACCCTGTTTTATACGGGGTCTTCGGGGAATGTTTGCCCGAGCCTACGGGCTTGGATACCCCACATTAAATTTGGCCTTGTGCCACATCTGATCGCGTGGGGCGCTTGGTAGATATCCTGCAGTTGGAGATTCATTGTGGAATTCACTTGACACACTCTAGCAGTTGACTACTTCTACGCGCCGCTGGCGAATCTTATATGTGTTGTTCTCATCCTAAGTATTATCGTCCATTACCTAAACACTAAAGACTCCAACAAATTCGAAAGTGAATTTCAAGTGGATGAAGACGAGCAAGACAAAATATATTCCAGCTACTGCTGCTCAAAGAATCTAATGCACAATGCAAAATCAAATGCAATGGACAAAATGCAGAAACGATAGCAAGATACATCTCTCCATGGTCAATACTCTGTCCCTGCCAAACAAACTGATACAGACAAATCCCATAGATATCAGTGGTTGCGTAGTTCAGAATTAAATTTATTCTTGCTTCACAGGATCAATGTTTGATATAAATTACTAAGCACACAAAATGAAAAATTGTGTTAACCCGTAATGTAAATTTTGTGATGAATATCCAGAAAGAACTGACCATCTTGTATCAGATTGTACGGCATTAGCATCCACCGAATATAAAACCAGCATAACAGAGTGGATCAATATACGCACTGGTAATCTGGAAATTTTGTGGAAAGGAAACTGCAATAAATTTTTATGAACACCACCCAGACCCGGATGTAGACACAGTATCCATTACAATTTTATGGGAATTTACAATACACACAAACCGAACAATCAAAGCTAATCGCCCAGACATAATGATCAAAGACCATAAAAACAGAATGTACTTTCTTATTGAGGTGTCAGTTACTGCAGACTGTAAGGTACCTTTGAAGATATTAAAAATAAAAAAAACTATCAAAATAGATTGATCTAAAAGACATCAATAATTCCTGTTGTGGTTTGGGTTCTGGATTTGACTGGAAATAATCTGATAGATACGTTGTAGGGATCCCTGGCATACATTGCCTTAAAAATTTCACAAAAATCTTTTCACAAGTACAGCTCACCCTGTACGAATGGGTTTATCTCTGTAAAATCTGTGATCATATGTTGTTTTACATTTATTTTTTTCAAAAATGCTCAATGGAAAATGTAAAGATGCCATTTCCAACTTAAGGTCTCTGGTTTGGACTCGGAAGGAAATGCGTATACAGCAGAATAATAAATGGAAATACCAAAATAATATAATGGTCTCAATGCAAGGAAAGACACAAAATCGAAAAACTTATACTGTTATGACAAAAGTACGCAGATGTAGGCTTTAAGAAAGTTTTATTTAACTGAGAATACAAGGCTCGCATATAGTGTCCTTCTATAGTCCCAGTAAACAGAAATAGCTCTCTCAAAGAGAAGAGTAACAAAACAAGGGGAGACCACTCTTGATTATTTATAGCATATAAATAATGACTATCCAGTATTAAATAAAATATTTTTCCTTATATATGATTATAAAAAACTAAAAACAACAAAAAACATATAATATTGATGCATTGGTTATGTATTGTTTATGATGCGTCCTCCCTACCCTTAACGGCGTCACTGTGGAGTACTTTAAATTTTTCATCTTTCTAAAGAATACCCGTATATAGGAAGACTGGATTCATCTGGGAAGGATAAGCCAGAACATCTACTGGCTGCAAACCACATGCATACGAATAGAAAAGGTATATAGGGGTACATGCACAAAAACAGAAACAAGCGTGAGACAAGGTGGTGTCGTTTTACCGGACAATTTTGGTTCGAACATTCAACATCTTATTCGTAAACTGGAAAAATACAATGAAAAAAAAATGGAACAGCCTGATCTTGTCAACTGAATTTAATGAAACCTGATTAGGTAAATATTTTCTCCCTACGTTTATGCAAATGTATGCAACTTATGCAACGCAGATAATTTAACCCATATTAGACAAAGCCAATAGTTTAAACTAGACAGATAACTAACAAACAAAAAAATAAATAAAAAAATATAAATAAACAAAATAACTAAGCAATAAACAAATTAAAAAAAAACTACGATTATAGACGTAAGCACAATTGTAATAATAACAAATAAAAATTAGTAATAATTAAAAGAAAATGAACAACAATACTATAAATTAGTAAAGAAATAACCGCATTCAGAACCACAATTATTCCAATTCAATTACCTCTAGAATAATTCGAAATATAATCGTAAACGCTTACCCAATAACAGGATAATATAGTAGATATTGCTTCCCATAATGCACTATTAACCTACATTTATAAATAGTCGAGCCAAAACACAACACATGGCCTGATGATTGCGTCCACGCTTGAAACATACTGTCACCGACTCATTTTAAATATTTTATACAAATTCTAAAATGGTATTTCCTGTGGTAAAATATATTGTATACAAAGCATCGCATATATTACACGTATATTTACACTTGAAATGGAGAATTACAAAAAAATCAGGATATAGCTAAGATAAAACATATATTTAATTAAATGGCTAGTCGGCATAGGGCGTACTAGATGAGGCAGTGTTTTTCTATACAAAGGAGGCACAATTTTGCCCCCCCCTTACCGGAGATCCTTACTTTTTTATAATGTTAGTCGAACGCATTGGCAAGTAAGTGTAACTCACGTACTTAAAATGAAACAAAAAAAAAGACAGGGAGTCTACTCAAACACGTAAACTATGTAAAAACAAACGTAGGAAAATATTCATTAAATTCAGACACTTCTCAGTATCAAGAATTCTCCACAAGATATTCAACAAAAATCAGCTAGAGTAATACCGAGAATATGATAAAATAATAAAAAAGCACAAAAGGAAAACAACCAACAAACCACCTGAACAAATTAAACACATATGTAACTGTAGACAAAAAACGAATGTCCATTAAACTGCAATTGCTTGCAGAAAAAATATAATATACCATACCGTTGTAAAATCAGCAGATAACGAAGAAAATATATATAGGAGTAACTGAATGGACCCTGGAAACAAAGATATTGCACACACAAAACATCTTTTACTAATAGTAAATATGCGAGCAGCACAATACTTTCTAAACATATCTGGGAGATTAAAAAAAAATGCAAATCACACCAAAAATATCATGGAAATAAAGAGAATAGCATCAGCTCACAAAAATAACTTCAAAAGCAATAAATCTGCCTGGAGTGAAAAAAAAAACAACTACTAAATAAACGATCAGAAATCATCCCTATATCCAGGCACGAAAACAATTTTTATTACGTTACTTAAAAATCGAAAACTGAATAAACAAAAATGAAAATAGAATAAAATAAATGAACAAAATTAAGTAAAATAAATTAACCCGAACAAATAAATAACTAAATAAACCTAATAAATAGGAAAGAAATTAACAAACGACGAACGCACAGATAAACACATGAAAACAGGCAAGAATAAAATAAAATTCGAAAAAAAATTAGAAACAACACTATAAATACCGAAAAAAATAAATTCGGCTCCAAAATTATTCCCAGTTAATAGTTCCCTGATAAATTCGTACGACAACTTTTAGCGACCATCAAGATAACCATTAGAATAATATAATAGACTACCCGCAATTTGAATACCTACCAACAATTGCATCACTAACCTGTATATATGAATAACCGAGCAAAACGCAACGCATATGATGTGACGACTGCGTTTAGTATGAAACAAACTGTCACCTCTTGGTGTTGACTTACATACGGTCTATCCCTGATATCATAAATTTTAAACAAAAATATAGCATACCATAAAACTATATCTTATCTTTCACACACACACACACACACACACACATATATATATATATATATATATATATATATATATATATATATGAGGAAAAGGAAGGGAAAGAGTATAAGGAATCATGGATATTATGAAAAGGAGAAGTAACCATGACATTCTATACGTGCGCATACCTTCAATATACGCATACAAATACAAACATGCACTTGCCTACACACACGCAAGCACACGTGCACACATACACGCACAGTTACGCACACACACATACACAAAATCAATAACACTAACAAAAACGCATGCATTTGTTAAAACTTCATA
Source organism: Acanthosepion pharaonis (assembly GCA_903632075.3). Classification (NCBI taxonomy): domain Eukaryota; kingdom Metazoa; phylum Mollusca; class Cephalopoda; order Sepiida; family Sepiidae; genus Acanthosepion; species Acanthosepion pharaonis. Next base: position 1,811,303 of record CAHIKZ030000558.1, on the reverse strand, counting down.
TGAAAATAACGAGAAAATAAGCAGTCAATTGCTGAAACCTCCTGACGAGTTGACCAAACGATTACATAAAGTTTTGTCTGCAAAACTCTGAAATCTTGATGCTGAATATAACATACTCAGTGAAAACTTTTTATTTCTATTAATCCTATATATATATATATATATATATATATATATATATATATATATATATATATATATATATATATATATATATACCAATGGGATTTGTAGGCTGACATAATTATATTTTGAATATTGACGTAAATTGACCGCATAATATTCGATGTGTCATTAATTGTAATCCGTCACATCATTAAGAAGGAAACAGATAATGTTGTCAAATATATGTTGATATTTTGGGTGTAGAATTTTAAAAATATTTTTCGTGATTATCCTAACAACCTACAAATCCCAGTGTACACATCTTGACTCTTTTTTTTAACTGATTTATAAATACATTTATTTTACTTATATATTTATCCCCAAATTATGATTCCTTTCAAAAGATTGCTAATAATTCTACTCGTCAATGAATTCCGGTAAAATTGATTATTACAGCTGATTAATAAATCTATAATAGAACAAGTAACTTGGCAAATTGTCTTGATAATTACTTCGCTTAGCATAAATAGAATTTCGATTTCAATCAACTACTGAATTCGTATCGGTGAACTCTTGTACGCGTTGCTTGTCGGTCCGGGGGCTCTCAGTTGTCCGGACATGTCTTCCTTTGTGTTAGTTCGGGGAAACGCCTAAAAGCTCAAGCCCAGAAGCAGCTGCACGTGAAGAAAGATGAATAGCAGAATAGAAATGCTAATGAAATACACATCTACATCGATGTCTACAAATAAAAACATTTTTTATATGTGTTCAGAGACACATCTACATACTTTGTATGTCATGGTCTACCTCCTTGCAGATGGATCCAGACTGAGAAGTCCGACTTCGACACCAGCACGATTAATATGATTTTTTAACGATATTCTTCACCCTAATACAAGGCACACGCGCCACACAAGCTAGAATTTTATTGAATAGGGTTGGTTATGGATATAATGATCGTAGATTATGAGACCATGTAGGATAGATAACGGATGACCATAGACTTAAAGAGGTTAAGATTATAGTGATTTCACAAAGCAGTGACCCTTAGGAAGAAGTTGTACGAATTAAAGTTTCTCCTTACTAATGGTATACGAAGGGAATAATGATGGTTAGTCTCTGGGTACATGGAATGTCTGGTTTTAGCTGGAGGAATTAGGGAAAAGCTCGTCAGAAGAATTTCAAAGGAAATAGCCATAGAATAGCGAAATGTCAGCAACAGTTACTCTGTGGGAAAAAGGGTTACTTGCAGGAACATAATTTATCATTCACAAAGCTGTAGAAACGCTACTGAACTCTTTCAAAGTTAGAAAGATAGGATTGTGTCTGTAATATAATCGATCCTGACCTGATATCTTCACTTCAGAGAGACATTCCCACCACCGTGACGTAGCTTCTCTCTCTCTCTGTCTCTCTGTCTCTCTCTCTCTCTCTCTATATATATATATATATATATATATATACACCTAAGGTCTGTTACTACGGTAAGGGATGTAAAGTATGCATAGTAAGGCCACTTGAAACAGATAGACAATGAACTCTGTCGTGCATGCACACTAAGTTATAGCGTTCTCACTCGATTCAGTTATTTATAGCAGTGCTTGGAAGGAAAGTGTGTAGAGTGTGGTTGTCATAACGTACCACAGAGGTTCTATCAGTGACCGTGGCTTCAGCACCAGTTTTTTTGACCATGGACATCGTTTCCGATGTCCGACAAATACCATATTCTCCACACTTGCGGCTTTTTTCCTCTTTCTAAAAATCAAAGCGTAATTGAAAGGAACAAGATTTCAAGACGTCGAGAAAATCAAAGAGAAATGGAACGAGAAAGCTGACCACTATCCCCCAAAGCGAGTACCAGGAATACTTCCATCAATGTAAACGATGCTGGGTAATGTAAGTGGCTTCAGAAAGTGAATACTGGGAAGGAGAATAAATGACGAAATTATAAGTTATAAATTATATAGTAATGGAAGTCAGAGTAAATAGTTCACGTCAAATGCACTACTTACTATTATTATAAGTATAATAATATATGATTAAATGTTGAATAAGAGAGTTCGATCAATAAATAAAAAATGTATATATAATGAATGATAAATAATAGAAAAAGTTCGATTATAGAGAAGAATTATTTTTTATTGTTAAAACTGAATGATGATAATAGAAAAAATAGACAATCCACAATAATTATTTTCTTGTTAAAACTGTTTCAATGATAATAAGAAAAAATCGATTATCCAGAAGAATTATTTTTGACGTTAAAACTGCATGATAATAGCAAAACATCGACTCTACAGAAGAACTAATTTTATTGTTAAAACTGTTTGCATGATAATAGAAAAAAGTCGATTATCCAGAAGAATTGTTATTGACGTTAAAACTGTTTGTATGATAATAAAAAAGTCGACTATCCAGTAGAATTATTTTTATTGTTAAAAATGCTTAAATGACAATAAGAAAAATCGACTCGACAGAAGAATTATTTTTGTTGTTAAAACTGTTTGAATGATAAGAGGAAAAACTCGACTATCCTGATGAATTGTTTTTTTTATGTTAAAACTGCTTGAATAATAATAGGGGAAAAAAAAATCAACGACGCTGTAGAATTATTTTTATCTGTTAAAATATCGACTATACAGAATTGTTGAAATAAACAATACAGAATAAACGTTAGAACTTGAAATGCCTTTCCTAAAAATTCAGTAAGACGTCTTGTCCATAAAAAAATGTTACGTTAAACATAAATAACGTTTAGTTTTTCATTTTCATAAATGAATATGAGATGCGGTCACCTTTTGCTGGTTCACCCGGTCTTTTGAATAGGAGTAGAGGTTTATCCTTTTTTTTTCTTTTTTCTCTGTTTCAACTGATGCTTTGGTAGGGTTCCGGTGTCGCACGTCCAACTTCAAAACAGGAAAGCCCTTGTTATTTATTTTCATTTACAAATGCGGCACAAGGCCAAAAATGGGGGTTGGGGTGGACGGTCATCGCTTGTCTTGATTAAAAACTTAGCTAAAAACCACTGACCCTATCAAAACAAATTCCTTTCATTTATCCATACCTTTCTTCCATACACCAAAATGCCTTTGACTCCATGAAAAAAAATAATCCCTTATTTATTGTTTATAAAAATGACAACCTCTAAAAAATGAGCCCCAAAATATTTTAGAAATGACAAAATATATTTACAGAAACCAAATAAAATTATTCACTAATAAAACCCCAAAAAAACTCTTAATGTGGCAAAATATCAGTTAACCGGACAAAATCGATGAGGGACTTATGAAAAATAAGGCCACACTCATTCATCCTAACCGCATTCACACAGGCAGTACTTGCGCATACACAAAACAATTACTGAAAAACACACACACGAAAACGAAAGGAATCTGAAGGACGGCATCCCTGACCACCATTTTCGGGGAGGGGATGGGGAGTTAAACAAAAAAGGAAAAGAAAATGGGACAAAATAAAGGGGACCAATGAGCAAATACACCCTAGCTAAGTTTACCAGAATAGAATAAAAAACTAAAAGAAAAAATACAAAAACCTAATCTAACATAACTCCGGATGGGTTGCATATTTGAACCCAGGAAAACAATAATCCTTAATGCCTAACCGGCATCCAGATGCCACTCAGGTCAGCCCTTTACTCGGCACATTCGCGCAAGATTCACCCCACCTTTTGCTGAATTCCGATGAGGTGAGCCGCCGCCTTTCCGTCCTGATCTTGACTTTAATGTAAAGAACAAGATCAGTTGGGAATAATAACTATGAATCCCTTCTGACGCGTCGTCCAATAAACTCTTAAAAATCAGAACACATAGTGTTCAGCCTTCGTCATCTGCGGCACCATTGCTACAAACAGAACTGGCTTCCAGGATAAAAAAAAAGCATGCGAACCATGAGGCCTTCAACAAACTTGCAAGAACTTACCGCCCTGCACTGAAAGAAGGCGTGACCAATAGTCTCGACTTCCCCCGCATAACGACGACAGTTTGGATATTTCTCAAGCCTGCTGAACAAAGTCTTGCCAACCCAGAGGGCTTCACGAATCAGCAGCCAGGTGTTTTCGTTTTTGAGGCATTTCAACCCGGGCGCCAAAGGCCATATCGGGCAATGCTTCGTAAAACCGACTTAAGGAATCAGATCATCTTGTAATAATAAAACTTGAAAAAAAAAACGCCTGGGCGTTGGAACCATCCGAAAAAAGAGGAGCTTCAAGCGCGACGACATTCACGATAAAGAGCACTCAGTGGTGTCTCTTCGCAAACACTTTTACGGAAAATGTTTCTGGACGTTTCTTTCCAAAAGGCACCCTCCTCATTCGACCCGACACATTCGGTCTATAAAGGTAATATATATTGACGGATCTCAATATATCATGGATCGCGATACCATATCCATAAGAAAGAGAACAAGGTACTAATGATTAGTCGGGCATACGGGAGTGGAAGCACAGAGAGTCGGTAGAGGAGGATCGGATAGAGCCAGAAAAAACTCCTCGAGACCACAGATTAACCGCGATCTCGGCCTTCCCTTGTAAACCAGTTCATTTCCAACTGGAGATCAGGACCGAACCAGACGCCGAGTATCTTGATCAACCCATCCGTCTAGAAGGTCCGGATGAAGAAACTCCCTTCCACGCAATCGCAAAGCCCTTATCGCGGTTTTTTCACCATCTCACCCACTTTTTTGCTGACTTCGTCAATCTCGGCTCTGCTCGACACAAGAGCCGAAACGTCGTCAACATAGGCAGAATACCTGGCCGAGGTGGTAGCGCCAGGCAGGGTAATTTGCGCAGGACCGGATTCGCCTTTAACTTGCGAAGGAATGGTTCAAAAGAACGTAAAAGCAAAGGGCGATAGCGGACAACCTTGACGAATGGAGCGAGACAATACGAAAGGCTCCGACCTTATATTTTCCACCATTTATCCATATCCATGGTCATATCGAAGGCCTATATATAAATTGATCATTCACTGTCGACTTGTTCTAAAGAACCATATGAAGGTTACATCGTCCTGCCCTTCACAGCAGTCTGTTCGGGGCCAATCAGACGAGACAGGACAAGCTGCAAACGGTTGTAAATCTTCGCCAAAATCTTTAAGTCATGTACATCGTCAAAGGGCGAAAGTTCCCTAACCCATCCCCACCGTTTTGTCCTTACGCAGCCACACCCCCTGGTTTAAAGACCCTGCCTCATCCAGTGGTTTGTAAATCAGCTGCAAAACAAAACGGGCGACAGACTCAAAGTACACTTCGTAGGGAAGTCCATCTTCCAGGCCAACCTGCTTCAGCGCTTTGAAGATTTCCGACTCTGTTATGGGACCCTCGCACCTAGCCGTTCCAGCTGCCTCAGGCAGGGAAATTTATAAATGGCGTCGAACTGAGCAGAGCTCCCGTTAAAAATCCTGAAAGTAAAAAAAGCCTCGCATATGCCCGCGCTTGTGTCACGGTCCCTTACCGGCAATGTGACGCACGCTATATGTCGCTTAGCCGCGTTCCGATTTTCCTCTGCACGCAATTCTGCGGCCATATTCGTCGCCTCAGAAGACATTCTTTTTAGCCTAGCCCTAACTACCAGAGCTTGATCCTTCTTGATAAGCAAGGCCAACTCTGCCTTAGCTAAGACTATGTCCCCCCACTAACACGGATTTAACAGCCCGATCGACCTTTTCTTCTAAAGCCGTTTGCGCCGCTAATCTATCTAGATTGAGTCGACGACTAAAATCGGCAGCAAACGTTCTAATCATAGATTTTAATTTTTCCCCACCAGGCGTTACCCACAACCGCCCCGTCAATTCCCTCTGAATCATTAGTAGCAGCTGGTCCCGGAAATCCTGCTCACCAAAAAGTGAACAGTTAAATTTCCAGTAACCAACCATTCTAACATAACTTATCTAAGTTTACACGGACCCGGACAAACCTATGATCCGTATAAACTATATAGTGGAAACTTGGACACTCTAAAACCCTACATCGACTCTCCTAACTAACACTCGGTCCAGGTAGCTCGCAAGCGAGCCAGGATCCGAGTCGCCACTATTTGTCCAAGTCCATGCTACCTCCTGAGGTGCTCATTCCGGTACTTATCGACAAGATCAAACCTGCCGATAAAGCCCCGAAATGCCTTCACATCAGGACGTTAGTACCGGTTTTTACCTATACGATCTATCTCAGGGTCAAGGACGGCATTCCAATCCCCCCGCTAAGACTACCCGACGAGAAGTCGTCAAAAAACGGCTCGATCTGCCGAAACAAAGCAGGCCGCTCAGTATGACTATTGGGCATAAACCCCAATGAGACGTAAAGCCTTATCCTTATAGTAACATCCAGCACACAAAAGCATGCCCGCCGGATCTGCGAAGACAAAGGGAACATGCAGCCTTCAAAAGACTTGCTCACTAGCCAAGAGACACCCCTCGAACGACCATCAAAACATGCTGAATAAAGGTCGAACCCTTAGACAGTATATCCCCATAGTCATGAGAAGAAAACCGGGTCTCTTGCACACAAAAACATTCACCCGAGGCGCTGAAGGTCACGAGAGCCTCGCCCCTGCGAACTCGGACCTCAGGCCCCGCACATTTAACGTAGCTAACCAGAGAGCCATTGAGAAGTCCGATTAGGGTTGTTTACCAGCATTAAACATGGCCGGGTAAGGATACCGACAGCCTCTCCCATAGGACCCATGGCCCATCTCATTCTTGATGGTGCCGTCTTGGGAGATACCGCCGATATCCCAGGGAATGTCAATTTAAAGAGCTCTATACAGGGGATGGAGTGAACTAAAACAGGGACCCTCCCCTGCACAGAACTGTTTTAACTTTTTAATTTCTCGTTTTTTCACTATGGCGATGGGCAAAGCCAACCCTAACACACATTAATGGCCTCATCTACCATCGCCCAGGTTTGATTTGCCGCAGGTCCTGACCTAATTACTGTCAGGACCCTCTGGGCATTTGGGAAGTTTTAGGCTCCTCAATACCTAGGTCAACAAAACTGCTAATTGAGAGCAGGTACTTCAGATCTTTTGACCCTGTTACTATAGTCCCGGGCTCTCTCGGCCTGGGCAGGGAAATACACACCCTCCTCTCTGTGTTGAAAATAAATCTTCTCTTTCTTTCTTTCTTTTCTTCTTTTTTGCCTGTTGTGTTGGGCTTCTTTGCCGCTTCGGAGCAGGAGGAGGCATATCGGTATTCTTTACCGGTGATTGCTTGGGGGTATGGAGGGAGGATTTTTTGTTTAACGGGAGAAGTGGGGTGTATGTAAAGGGGGGTATAAAAGGATCTATGTCTATAGGGGATGGGATCACTACTGTGGGGTGTGGCTTTTGATGGCGAAGACGTAGGCGAAGGTGAGGTTGTTTCTTCGGTGAAGGGGAGGGTCTAGTAGAGGACGTTGAAGGGATCAGGTCTTTTCTTTTGGAATCAGATGTTTTTTCAATTCCTTAATTTTTCCGATTTTCGGAAACCTGGGTCGAATTTCTTTTGCATTTCCTGGAAAGTAAGCTCAGAGGCCGGGGCATCGCCCTTAACGTTGTTAGAGGAGTGGGGCTGTATGTGCCTTTCTTCCTTGGGGCTTCAGGAGACTGAGGACCCGCTGTCCGGCGCTTCCCTCTGGCCTTACCAGCAACCAGCCATTCCCTCCCCTTCTCCACAACTGCACCGGCAGCGGGCGAAGGCTCTTTGGGGGAATGTGGCTTTCGATGACGCGCCAACCGGAGGATTAACCGACCCGGTCCCGGAGGCTGGTACGCCCATTACAGGCGAGGCGGAATTTAGAGACGCGGTCAGAGGGGGATCTTGAGTAACTGGCGCTTGACTTCCAGAGGCCTTCTCTGGGCAGGAGGATGAGATGACCAGTCCACACCTCCAGCATACCGTCTTCGACCCGTCACAATGACCGGTAACTTCAAACAGCCAACATCCAGACAGTTGGGGATGGAGCGGAAGGCTTTCTCGTCCAACATGATGTCAAAGCTCCACCCCCGCTCAGGCTATCACAGGAGCTCCCAGAATTTCGCCATGCCGAGAGAAGAACGCTGTGATATGTTCCCCGATAACCTGAGGAGGGACCTCGTATACCGTTACGATGGTCTTATTGTCGGCCTTCGTACTCCGTACGCAGTATAAACTCTTTGTTTATAAGCTCGCGGCTAGCCGCTATGACGCAGTCTTCTGGAGTGGGCAACAGCACGTCCCACATGAAAAATTTAGGTCCCTTAACTATTCTAAGGGCTTGAACCCGAAGGATTCTAGTGCTTTCAGCACTGTTTTTCGTCGAGCGACAAATTTTGCGCGTACGCTTGTCCACGACGAAAACTGACACTATTCTTTGTCAATTTTCTTTTGAATTTTTGGGGTCTTCCAAAAGTCCACCTTCTACAACAAGGTGGGCGTAACTCTTGGCACGCTCAATAACTCCGCTAAATTGATAATGCACTTAGGAGGGGACGACCAACAAAGAGGGCGATTCCCCGGCCTGAGGCTCAGTTTGCGGTTCATTTTCGGTTTTTTCAGATCTTGGCCATTATTGGCCTCCATAGTTGTTTCCTTGTTATTTCCTTTCTTAGCTTCCGTAGAAGTAATTTTTCCCATTTCATTATCTTTTTTCCCCCAACAGTTTCCACATTGCTAGGGGAAGAGGTATTAAGAGCTGGAAACTCCTCCAAAAACTGTCTTTGTCCGGGGTCTTTTGGTAGGGTTCAAAAGGTGTTTGAATAGACTTTTTGGGCTTTTTTTTAAATAGCCAAAAAGGAGGTTGGTTGTTTTTCCTTTTTTTTTCCCATTTTTAAATAATAAGAAGGAAGGGGAGGGTAAACACAGGTGGGGCACCGCCTTATAGGCGGAGGGAGGGAGAAAAAAAAATAAAAAAGGGAGGGTAAAAAATAAATTTTTTGCTTATTAGCAAGACAACAATTTAAACTAGTAAACAAATATCTACAGACAAAAAAATAAAACAGAAGGACGTGTGCAAAAAAACCACAAATGTAAACAGGAAAAAAAAAAAAAAAGAACGCAAAAACAAATGGACAGACAAGAAAATGTGAACAAGGTTCACAAAAAACGAAGAAAAAACACAAAATTAAAAGGATAACAGACAAGAAAACCACAAATTACACAATAAAACTAATAGTTATAAACGGGAAAAAAAGAGAAAACGCTATACAAAATAACGTACGAAACAAAAAAAAGTGTTACAATTTACAAAATGGCTGCCGCTAAAAAACGGTCAACCCAACAAAGAAAACGTTAAAAAAAACGAGGAGGGACAGAAATTACAAATTAAACACAAAAATTAAAAGAAAACAAATATTATAAACACGTAATTAACAGGTAAAACGTAGACTTTTTTTAAAACGGGTAACAATAAAAAAACACAGAAATAATTAACACGTAATAATTAAAAAATGTCGGACGAAAAATAAACAGATAAACTCCGGGACGTGGGCAGGGAAGAAAATAGATTTAAACACGTAAAAAAAAAGAATTAATAACAAAAATGAAGTAAAATAAAAGGGAAAGGAAATGAAAAGGAAAAAATAAAATGGTCAAAAATAAGAACGTTAAAAAACGATAAATTTAACAGAAAAGTCAAAAATCACGTTAGAAAAAAAAAGGTAAAATTAATCAAAAAACTTAACTAAAATAAAGCAGTCGAACAGTTCAAAAGGTAATCCTTTGTAAGACAGAAAAAATTGACAAACACCGGTCACGAGCTGAAAGCCCTCTGATCTGAAACAGCAAAAACGAGCCTGCTTTATACAGCCGCGGACCGACCACGATTTGCATGCGAATCACGAGACAACGAGATTTCGCGTTAACTAACCGAGACCGTCCGACATAAAACGTGGGCGCCGCCAATTTGGTTTTCTTTTTACCGTTGGAAGGACCAGAGTTTGCATACTGCGCAGATTCGAACGCGTTTCCGAGGTAAGCCATTTTCACCACAGTTCCGTTCCCTTCAAAAACAGGACTTTTCATTCTCTTTCATTCCCAGTTGACGCTTACATCAAAGTGGCATTATCGCTTGTCCTGAACTGATAAAAACAAGTTATCAAATAAATTGTATTTATTCATAATATAATATTGATTTGATTGATATAATTTTATTTATGGTTTATCAATCTTTTGTAGCCCCAAAATATTTTTAGATGGTACGAAATTTTTAAGATAATAATGATTCACTGACACAAATCTTATTAATTAACCTATAGTTGGAGGACATGATGTGGATTCATACTTACCCAAGAGTATTTGCGCGTAGGTGAATATAACGAACTCGACTGGAATTGGAATACGGCTCTCCGATTTCCATTTTCGTGCCGTTATCCATTACACCACACAAACAACCAAGCATAGAGTACCTGGTATTCTCAAGCGGTCATTCATCTAGGTACTGATCAGGCTGACGTTGCTTAACTTCCGTGGCCGAACGAGAACCAGTGTTTCAACGTGATATGACAGTAAGTTAATAATGTAATAATTCGTAGTAATAATATATGAATTTTTCTTTAAAAAATAAATTTAAAAAAAATCGATGTATTCATTCACTACGATAGTCACAACTATTCCCTAGGATATACAAAAACAACGTCAAAGATGCCGTTTGACAACACAAGAACTTACCAAAATTAACGATAAAAAATGAAAACTACAGATAACGTTCATTTTCTTCAGAAAGTCATTAATTCCTGTAGTTCTACTAACAAGCAGAAATGTTTTGTTTTCCTGATAATGGCAATGTTGCCCGGGAAACTACTAAAAAAAAAAAAAAAAAAAATACTTAATATACAACCCAGGAATCTAATTGTAATAATAAAGCAAAAAAAAAAAAAATTAAAAAAAATTAATATACAACCCAGTGTGTCTGAAAATTTTAATTTTTAATATTTTTTTTTTTTACTGCTCAATATATATATATATATATATATATATATATATATATATATATATTATTCACTGTTACGTTAGAACATTATGTACATGTTCCAGTGCAAGTGCATAATAAATGAATATGTATTGCTCTACTTTTGTATTAAGCCCGGTTTTAAATTAATGTTTTGAACACTGAAATGTTACTCTTCTTTATTTACATTTGGGTATATGTGTGTGTCTGTGTGTGTATTTATATATGTGCGTAATCCGTTACAGAATTTTAGAAAAATGCCATAGATTTGTGCAATGTTAGTTATGTGCCATGCGTGACACACGTTTAGGCGATCATGTATCTTTCGATACATGACTGACGAGGCAGATATTTTCACGCAGTAGGTTGCCATTTCTTCTGTGGTAGACCAGTTCTCATCCAAGTCTATTTACCCATAGCTAGAGGGAGAAGAGGAGGATTCATACCTTTCCAAAGGTAATAGTACGTAAGTGAATGTAATTGATTCGACTGGCATTAGAACTCGGCTCTCAGATTCCTCAGTCCGAGCCGTTATCTATTAATCCACCGTACCTTTTGTGTAATGTCACTGCACAGATATTAACTCATTTTTTTTTGTACACTGACCAGTTCCAATAATTTGAATTTTTGTATTCATATATATTAACCAATCAACGACGTCATAGGAAAAACGTGGTTTTCTCTGAAGTGGCAGATGATTAAGTTTTGTTGTTAGATACAAATTTTTTGAGGATCGCTTCAGATTATGATCAACAATATTATCCCTGCACGTTGTTTGTTTTTTATTTTTTGTCGACTGCACAGTATAGTAGGGTCAGTTGGGCACCGCGTGTAAGAAAAACCACCATAACACTGCGACAGAAATTTGAAAACGGCATGCTTTAGTACTTGACATTCGCACCGGAAGCTCCAATACGAACATTTCAGCGTGTTTCGGTATCTGAGGTAGAAGCCTCGGAATGATTTGGATGAGTCTAATGGTGATTACGAATCTACGGCAGCTCGGAAAATACACTGTGATTGTTCTAATAAGAAAAGAACTATCGAATTTGTTGGTGAGGGCCTCAGATTCAACACAAAGGCCTACATCAAGTCCTTTGAAGGGTTAGCGCTGTTCTGGTTTAAGATGGTGGCTGCTGGAAGATCCTATGTCTGGCAAGATGACTCTGCACCATGCCACACAAACATGAGAACCAAGTCATGGCTCTCAGACAATTTCTGAGACCACATCACCCCTTACATATGGCCACCTAACGCCCCAAACTGCAACCCCTTTAATTATTATGAGTGGGGCGCAGTTGGGCGAGAGATCAACAAAACTTCTTGTAACACGAATGATGAACTGGAGGCAGGGATTAGGGCAGTATTCACCAACTTAAACAAGTAGACCGTTCAGAAGAGTTGCAGGTGATTCTCTGGAGGCTGTGGTTGAAGCAGATGGCGATTTTATTGAATAAATTTACTCTTTAGTTTAGCAAGATATTTTTGTGTAATTTTGGTAAATATATCAGTTAAAATGAGATATCAGTGAATTGTAATTTTGTATAATTTAAACAGCAGTTTATCCATAGCCCTACGTATGTATATATGTATGTATGTATGTATGTATGTGTGGAGGGGGTTATTTTATCTGTTTACTGCCAAAGCTAATTCTCGCATACTAGTGAAGAGGCCGTCAAATCAAATAAGCGAATGAAGAAAACGAGTTCGGATGTGATACAGAAAAACACGGGACCAAAAATGGTAGCAATATTCGATGCACGATTGAAGAGTTTGTTATAAGAATAGATGGCTATTTGACAGATTGTTTCTAAAAATTCACAATAAGAATTTTGGCAATTCCATGGTGACTAATAATTAGAATCACGTATTCCTAAAAAAAATTCTGCTATTTTTTTAAAATTAGAATTTGTTCTGCCGTGTCATAGGTAGATTTTAATTTTTTTTTTGGGGGGGGGGAATAAGACTTCCTGGAAATTCCACAGTGAAATTTCCATAATTAGAATCTTGAAGGAAATAGATGATATATATCCCATAGTGATAGTCATAATAATTCATATTTAACGGGCGTCTTCTTGATTTTCATATTAATAAATCACATTGCATCGATTCAATTCAAACATATTGCCGAAGTCATCTCCATCTTGACATTCTTACACCAGGTCTCGAGGCCTACGCATAGAACTGAACTTGATATATCTAAAACTGGCCTTTGCAAATTGTTTCTAAAACTTCACAATAAGAATTTTGGCAATTCCACGGTGAATAATAAGTACTAACCCATATTCCTAGAAAATTTTGTTTCATTTAATTAGCATTTATTTGCCCGTGACATATAGTTTTCAATTTTCGTTTTTTACGACACCCTGGAAATTTCACGGTGGCATTTCCCTAATAAAAATCTTGCAAGAAATAAATGACATAGACACCATACTTGTAGTTATAATAATTCATATAAACGAATGGAATTGCCTTCTATATTTTCATGTTAATGAACCTCATTTTTGTGTAATTTAGACGACAATTTATCCATCGTATCTCCATCTATAAAAGGTAGGATGTGTGTGCGTGTGTGTGTGTGTGTAACGAATGCACGGCCGCAATTTTCGACGGATTTACACCAAAATTTACATGCACAGGCTCCAAGTTAGGGGGAAGGCCAAGACCGACTTTGCATTTCCCAACTCACATCAATAGTGGAAATAATCGATTTTTTCATGTTTCTACGGCAGTTTTCATGTAGTTTGCGGCCATTTAATACTGGCCAGAGTGAGAATAGACAGGAAGATTCTATTGGCCAGCATGAGAGCTAACAGCTGACTGACACGAATGTTAACTAGCATGCAAAAAAAATCGATAGCTGCATTCGTCACAAGTGGAAAAATGTGCATCGCACTTTACACCAATTGGCTCATTCGCTTGCTTAAAGTTAACGTTGATTCTGATTCCGCGGAACTGGGTTGGGTGTGAAAAAGTATTTGTTGTTAACATTCTTTTTCATTCGGTTTTTCCAGTTACGAGCCCTTTTTAAAACTGATCGTTTTGTGTTCATTTTGTTTAATTCTTTTTTTCGTAACAGATTTAATGTTTAGTATAGAGCTTAGAAAAAAATTCTCAGTGGAGATAGGCAAGAAGTAAGGCATGTAGCAACATCAGCACGGCAAAGGGCACTCCTTTAAAAGGCAAGGAAGGGCAAAAATATTTTAAGTCAAGTGATAGCGATTGCTGTATGAGTCGTACGATTTTTGAATCAAACACAGGCAACGCCGAGCCATGCTGCTAGTTATATATATATATATATATATATATATATATATATATATATATATATGTATATATGTGTGTGTGTGTGTGTGTGTGTGTGTGGTTATAGTAGAAAGTGCTCAATATCTGTCCGTGATAGAGCTAACATATTCAATTACATGGAAAGTAGTTTGTAACAAACTGATTTATTTTTCAAAAGTGGATCTATTTATGCTTATTTGTGTTTGATTATATGCGTGTGTGTACATCAGGGCGTATTTTCTTCTGTGTTAGTTTGGGAGGACACTCTCACATACATAGACGCACATACATACAGGTGCATTCATTTTAGTTCATACAAAAACACCCATATAAATAATCTGAGGTTAGACGCAGTTACATACATATATATATACACAATTGTCGTTCTATTTCGGTGTCGAGACTGTAGAGTTTTATATGTAGCAATGTTCTCTTAACAGGAAACGGGCTGGGCTATCTTGACGTTTTTCAGATCGGCTCTCGTCATTGTACTGGGTCCACTATCACCATGTTGGTTAAGTTGAGTTCTGTCTGTGGACATGATGATGATGATGTTTGAATTTTTAGCAACGATAACTGCTGGTGTTTTCTTGACGATTGTAATTATGTTAATGGTAATTATGAAATGGATTAAGCCCGGTAGTCAATTTAATATATTTTCTGGGCAAAGTCGGAATTATTGTTTATGTTTGGTAAATCCACCTATTTGCATAGTATGTAAATATGGTTGGTAGCAGGAAGAGGGAGGAATCAAAGAAGATTCAACCAGAGACTCTGCCCGACTGCGACTCAGTCAACACATTCTCCAGAATCTTACAGGAATATACAAAAGACTATAAAATATTGTGTACACTTTCTTGTTTCCCATTTTGTTCAGGATTTGTGGTTATTATTTCATGCATTAGTCCCAACGGTTTATAAACACATATAATGTATATATAGACTTTTGCTTACACGTTTCTCTGTGACTGAATGAATAACAGCACACCACATTTAGGCCTATTCCCCTTAGGGTTAGGTTCGATTCCTGTCGAAGAACGCATATTTTTTCAACAGAAATTTCTCAAAACATTCAGGCCCCGCCCCATTAATAAATTAAAAAAAAAAACAGAACATTTGTAACGTATAAACAAAAAAATTATATATATATATATATATATATATATATATATATATATATATATATAAAAATAGTTTTTAAGGTGAGGTATATTTACAGGATAAAGTGATCAAAATCAGAGATGGAACGTATATAAATATAAATAAAAAGTGAACATTGAAGTCAACACTCAGAGGTGAGACAGCATGAAACAGCCTGTCGTCTCTATATATATATATATATATATATATATATATATATATATATATATATTTATATATTTATACGTTATAAATCTTCTGTTTGTTTATATATACCATATAAAATATATATACTCCTGAAAAAGTATTCCGATTGAGCACTCTGGGGAGGAAGTATGTGTTTGTAATCAGTGACTACTACTGCTACTAATGCAATACTCTTCGATAAAACGAATCGAGTTCTCTCATTCAGTGGCGTGTTTATCTAAAATAAATACGCTTAAATTCACCTTCAACTTAGCCGAGCGCCAACGGTTTAGGGATAGAATCTCCAACTGACGCCAATTCAGCCGGGTTTTGATCCTAGCTAGAGGCAACCGGACGTCTAGCCACACGAGATTTTATACAGCGAAACAGTCTGTCTGTGATGATATATGATATATATATATATATATATATATATATATATATATATATATATATATATGATATTTGAAGGCGGATAAAGGGCAAATTTTTCTTTACATCTTCCCCAGCTACTTACGGTTTCGAAAGAAAGTCAGCATAAGTTGTCGAGCTCCATGTCGTTGATGCTAAACAAACCACCTGAGAAGAACGTAGTAGTCGAAAACGCGGTAGTGTTCTGGTGAGCATTCATTTTTTAAAACAGTAAACAGCTCTGTAAGTCTGGTCTTCCAACTTCATATTGAACCCCTTTAATACGCACGGTCTTAACAAATATGTTACTACTTGTTTACTCTGGCGTATATATATATATATATATATATATATATATACTCTGTGAAACAACATTAGATTCGAACATTCAACAGCTACATAAATGCATTCAAGTTTCGATGCATATAATCGCATCTCATCAGGAGGTGGTAAATAATGGTTACCTTTAATAAAAGATCTATCGGTTTACTATTGTATTGAGCCCTATTTTTAAATTAATTTTATGAACGTTCGAATGTATATTTGATTCGTGTTTCTAAAAATAAATACGCTAAAAATCCACTTTCATCCCTACCGTGCACCGACGGCTTAATGGTTAGGTATCTCCGAGTGTCGGGTTTCGATCCTAGCTAGAGGCAACCGGATGTCTAGCCACACTGATGAGCTGTGAAACAGCGAAACAGTCTGTCTGTATGACGTTATATATATATATATATATTATATATATATATATATATGATGTTAATGGGTTTGTAAACAGTGACTATAACGGCTAATAATGCAACACTCTTCGCAAATCAGTCAGTGGCGTCTTTATCTAAAAATAAGTACGCTCAAATTCACCTTCATCCTTGCCGTGCGCGAACGGCAATGCTAGAATCCCCGACCTAGCCAATTCAGTCAAGTTTCGATCCTAACTAGAGGCAACCGGACGTCTTGTCACACTGATGAGCTGTTATGCTGCAAGCAGTCTGTCTGTGGACGCCAATATATATATATATATATATATATATATATATATATATATATATATATATATACATTTATATTATTTCAGATTGATGGAGCTCAACCATTAGGTAGTTAGTTTATCTAGGAGAAGGAAAACACTGATTTTAAAGTTCTGCTACCATACTCTTATCATTACAAGGAAAAGTAAGAAGGAATTTAGGAAAGAAAAAACATGTCGCACTTATGATACTAGCTTGTATTGTAATGTTAATCCGTGTGATTAAATAATGTTTCTTTCGTTAATATTGTGTTTCATTGCTTTCCTTTGGAATATTATTAGCCCAAACTACGAGTTGATTATACGAACATTATAGCATAAAGGAAAAAGAACAGGAAAAGCAGAAAAAGAAAAAAAAATATTGAAATAAAGAAAGACCTAAATAAATAAAATTAGTGAGAGGTTACTTGAAAGAAAAAGTGAGATAGGATTTAAAAAAATGTAGCCCGAAATGAGTTGTTTATCATGATTGTCGTAGTGGAGTGCTTTCTCGTTGCCTTCTCGTTAGCTGGCCGTTGACTCGGAGAGTTCCTCCACCCTTTGATAGGTTTTGTTTTTCGTCCTACTGGCTTACTAACGAGCCGCCTCACTCGTAACTTGGAATGGGATAGTCGGTTTAGTCGCCGACATTTCGACTGGAATACTTACCGAACAAGTGTTTTTTTAAAATTAAGTTTTAACTTAGTATAAGTCCCATTGCTCCTTACTAAAACAATATGCGATTATGCAATAACAGCTCTTCTTACTACTTACACGTGGAACCACGTGGTCAATTCTTGCTATACGCGAATCAAATAGTCATTTAATGAAATGTTGCGACTGGCTTTAACAAGAAACGTCTCCATTTTCAAAGACCACTGAGCTGTAGTTAGGGTGGGATCAAATCTGATCTGCCGTCGTCATCGTTCCCTCCCCAACAGCTGAGAATGGCGACTTTGCGTTTCAATAAAATAAGACAAAGAAACGGGAAAATATTTAAAACAAAATATATTACCTCGCTTTTCCCGTCTTCTATCTAGAATACTAAAACCTCACTAGATGCCAAGAAAACCGAGTAATAAGTCCTATGTTTTTTTATAAAGATTTTTTCTTAATTTACAAATAACCTAACTAGTTTGAAAATTAGTCTCAAAGTTTAAGAATACTGAGCTGTTACGTGACAACTGTCCTTCTTTGCCGCAGTTAATGTTGGACGATTTCCTCAAAAATGAAAAAGAGACTTGAGGTGACAGAGATGTGGTTCTACAGAAGTATGCTAAGGATGTCATGGACCGATGAGCAACGATGAGGTCTTAGAGGGGATGCAAACACGGAGGAGGCTTATACTTAACATCAGGAAGAGGCAGCTGAAATTCATGGGACACATAATGAGGAAGGAAGACCTGGAGAATCTGATACTCACAGGTCGAATAGAGGAAAAGAGAGACAAGGGAAAACAATACATGGCATACCTAGCGGCCTTAAGCAAATGGATTACAGAACGTGGTCTGGGGGGAGGAAGCAGAGAAAAGGAACTTGTTGAGAGCTGCAAGAGATAGAGGGAGGTGGAGAGCCATGATCGTCTACGTCCTGAAAGGACATGGTACATAGAAATAAAATGGCTAAAACATCATAAAAGCAGTACTATACATCAATTAACAGTGAAACAAAAAAAAAAAATAAAGAAAAATCAAAAACAAATTAAAAAGGAAGTAATGTCTTGCGGCATGATGCACTGAATGATTTCAAGTGTAATTACAGCCCTCAGACATTTGCCCCTGTGAAGAGCGTCACCAGGAAAGAGACCGAAAGGAGAAAGCGACCTGTTTCCGCCATTATTCCTTTCCCGACTATATTTGGCGCTAAAAAAAGAAGCTAAAATCAACGCAACCAAAACAGTTTTAGCCGACATTCTTTGTTGATTTTAAAGCAGGAAACTGCGTGGGCTGACGAAAAACAAGCCGGAAAACAGAAAGAGAATTGAATGCCAACAGGAAAGAGAAAATGTACATAAGGTTTAAAACACCATATATATATATATATATATATATATATATATATATATATATATATATATATAGATGAGTAAGTACTAAACTTAATGGAAAATATTTTAAACAACAATCCTTTTGTGTTTATACCTATAATGTAGTAATGATTAGTAATCAGAAAGACCAAACATCGATTTTTTTTTTCAGATGGAAATTCAATTCTACATTTTAGAAAGATTTGTATAATCTTGTGCGTGAATGTTTATTTTCAACATGATCTTTGCCGAAGTATTCACTTTTTAGCATTAATCAAATTGATAGGATATTGTAAAATGAAAAGTTTAATTAAGGTTTATTTTAGAATCATATATATATATATATATATATATATATATATATATATATATATATATATATATATATCAAAAGAAGTAATTTATACAATTCCAAATAGTAAGAAAATTTCGTAGATTTATCACTTTTTAAAATTCAAACAAAATTCTCAGTTGATTGATTTGAACAAGAACTCTAGCGTCATGGTATCGCACGTTCCGAAACTTATTTTTAACTGTCAATAATTAGAATAATTTAAAAGAACATCTTTCAGTCTACACTATACATGTTTCGTCTTAGTGTTTGCCTGTGTATGAAAAAATTGCGCCCTGAAGATGACAATTTGATTTGGTCTATTTATATATATTAACACAGGCTCTAATTTGGGACCTGAGAAAATCTCTCTTATATCCGGGTTTCTCTTATATCCGGGTCTCATATATCCGGGTTACACTGTGTATATATATATATATATATATATATATATATATATATATAAATATATATATATATATATCTATTATATATTATCAAATGAATCATTCTATTTACAAAATCATTCATAGAAAATTAGATTAGTAAAGTTAATGATATAAAATGGCGAAAATCCTTCGCAAAACAAAATTTTAAAGGCGCATTAACCTACAAGTCACTCGATGAATGTTATGTAAAACTCAGGTAGCATCCGAGAGGTTAAAGTATTGTGCGAATCGAAATTTTCTTTTTTAAATGTGTTATTCTTAACGGATACAAACTTTTGGATCGGGTAGTCGCAACGCTAATGTTCAATTTTTTGAAAATTAAAGATAGTGCATTTTTTTTACTAATATGGCAATTTGAGAAATTTTTGATGTAGGAGTTTATCAGTTTACGTGCCATGAACTAAATTGTTCAATAAATAGAGTAATATCTCAATTGTTAGCCCGAAAATGTGCACGTCAGATCAGTTCTTTTAAATCAAATATGTGGTGCAGTTCAATTTGTATTACAATGAATCATTCATACAAAAATTAGATTAGTAAAGTTAATAATATAAAATGGCGAAATCCATTAGAAAACAAAATTGTTAAGGGTGCATTAACCTATAAATCATTCGCTGAATGTTATGATCCTTATATATATATTTCGAAAACATATTTCGATTTGCATTATATTTTTTCGTCTCAGTTGCTACCTGAATTTTACCAACAACAAAATTATTTCCATGCCTGAAGATGACTGAATGTACAGTTGAAAGTACTTGTGTATTAAAGAAAGACCTTATACAGCTTATAATTAAAGAAAGACCTTATACAGCTTATAATTTTTAAAAACAAAAATCATAACATTCATCAGGTGATTTGTAGGTTAATGCACCTTTAAAATTTTGTTAGCGAAGGGATTTCACCATTTTATATCATTTACATTACTAATCTACTTTTTGTATGAATGATTCATTGTAATATATATATATATATATATATATATATATATATATATATATATATATATATATATGTTGAACTCTCCCGTCGACTTCGACGTATGTGTATCAGACAACCTCATTCAGTTTTTTATGTTTTTGTCCTTATATGACACATTAGTCCCCTTAGTCAGCTGCATACAAGTCCACATATTGTGCAACATGGAGGATCTCTGGTCTATTCCTATGAATATTTCCTGACTCTTTTCGCCGTTGTCTCTCGTCTCTTATCCATTCAATACGATTGATTTCAACTTTTCTAATAACACTTTGGCACAAATATCTCCATTTGTTTCTATCCAGGGCAACTCGCTCGAAGTTAGTTGGATGCAGTTTGACAGCGTGTCTTTATCATTGTGCCACGACTGTCCAACATTTCTTTGTCCACTGTAAAGCTTACTATATATGATGACCTTATGTATTGTGTCGTCACTCATTCTTTCAACATTACCAGCCCTGCGATGTTGTGACTGCATCAGGAAAGTCTCAATTCCACCAATGTTGCATCCCTCGCATATATATAGTTATGTAGTTAATTTATATATATATATATATATATATATATATATATATATATAAATATATGGATATAGATCCGACTGTATGAAGAAAAATACAGTATATTTTCTTCATACTGTCGGATCTATATCCATATATTTGCTTACATACCGTCTACTGGAAATACAAACCTGAATTTACTTTTATAACATGGAAGACTTCAAAACTTGTAATGAAAATATAAGAATCTATTGATCAAGTAAGGAAAGGATTTATTATCGAACTGTTTTTTTTTTAAATTGTTCCATCGTTCTGATATTTTGAAATCATTTTTGATTTGCTTTGTAACGTGGAGGACTTCAAGCTTGTATGAAGATATAAGAACATGTTGATCTCTGCGTATTCCTACAACAACGGAAGGGATTTCTGTTTATATAAAATAGTTCAATCGGCTTTTTTAATATTTTAATATTTGGAAATCATCTTCGAATACGTTTTCACAACGTTTTCGCCCACGTGACGACGACGTGATCATATTTAAATGGAACGCTGATCTTATATAAAAATTTCAGTTATCTGTTTGGATTAGTTGTGCTCTTATGTCCATCGTCTTTTCATGTTGAATTTTTATATGTTCTAATGTTAATTATGTTTAAATGAAAATGTTCTGAAGATGGTCTAAAATAGACCGAAACGTCCGACGTTGACTTTATATTAACATTAATACAGCATAATTGCATAATAAGATTTTTGTTTGTTTTTTTCTGTATATTTTTCTTCATATATATATATATATATATATATATATATATATATATATATAGTTATGTAGTTAATTTGTATATATATATAATATAGTTAAGTTATGTATTAAGTTATATATATATATATATATATATATATATATATATATATATATATATATATATATATATATATATATATATATATATATATAGTTATGTAACTAATTTTAAAATGTCGACATAAAAACCACCTCAATCTAAGTAAATATATTTAGAAATAAATATATAGAAAGGAAAATATTATGTTATTTTAGTTTTGGAAATGATTGTATGCACACATGTATGCGGATACATAATTGTATGTATACAAATGTGTAGATGGACTTGGATATTGATATATGATTTTATGTATATATGTATGCGCATTTGTATAGGGGTGTATATATGCATATATATGTATATATGTATTGTAGGCAACTATATAAAGAATATATATATATATAGGTACATGGGTGTATTGATAAGTTTAGTTGGTATGTTTGTATATATATATATATATATATATATATATATATATATATATATATATATATATATATATATATATATATATATATATGGTGTCATGTATATAAGACTGCATGTGGTCTGTATATGTATATATGTATATATATATAATTGTAAATATTTGTGAGTTCGTATAGTAATATAAATACATATGCATATATCGGTGTTTATGGGTATAGATCAGTTTATATATATATATATACATACATATATGTATGTGTATATATATATATATATATATATATATATATATATATATATATACAACGTGTGTTAGCAATGCGATACCCTGTCTTCATCAGCCATGGAATCGACGTGCTAACACACGTTGTATGTTATATATATATATAAAGTATTCGATTGGAAGGACATAAAGTTCTTTTATAAATGTTTAATCTTACTTTTACTTATGTTTAATCTTAATTTCCCTTTTTAATGTTCTCTAATTAGAATTGTGAGATTAAAAATTTTTATCATCTGGGGGTAATTTCATTTTAAATTGATAATTTAATTTAAATTTAAATTTATCACTCTTTAACTATCAATATTGATAGTAAAATATTAAAATTAGAAATATTTGTTTTGATATTTAAACACTTAAGTCATCACCTAACGTTAAACATTAACTGTGAAATTAAAGAAAAATTTAAATAGATATAAATATAAATATGTGTAATTATTTGTAAATGTGTGCGTAAGTATTTATATATGAATATGTATAGGTACCTGTGTATTTCGATACATGTGTATGTACCTATGTGTGTAATTGTAAATGAACGTATATATATATGTAAAATTTACATAAGTGTATATGTGGGATATATATAACGGAAAAAACAAAATCTTTAATATTACCTTTCAATATTACTCCATATTAATTTGAAACCTAAACTTTAAGTAAGGAAGATTACCCATCTAAAAATAGTTACAAGTTACATTCATGAATTAGATTCAAGCTGATAAAGATGTTACCTTAACAGTCATTTACAATATTAAAAGATTACTATCGATAAACTGTTATATTTTTAAAAAATTCTTTTAATGTGTTCTCTATGAATGTGTTAATAAATACAGTACTTAAGTTATAATAAATCCCTAAATTATTTGTAAAAGAGTTAAATATTTAAATTGTTAGCAAGCATCAAATTAATTT